>JAADXR010000003.1:0-285796 GCA_023337935.1 Elongisporangium anandrum
TGAATCCAGACGGTGTTGTAGATACAGCAGCTTCAGGTAATCCACAATCACGTAAGATATCCAATTTCACACTCTTTCCAGGTAAAATGAACGCAGGAGGAATAGCCAACCCTGCTGCGTTTCCACAGGCAATGATTGAGATGTGGAAGTTCGTCGTAGGATCAGAATTCCAAACATTGGTTGATCAACGCACTGCAATCACATCCTTGTTCTTCTGTCGTGTTTGAAACGCCGTTTCATCGACGTTAAATATCTGATTCGATGTCAACTTGAGCTCAATGATGATCTTGGCCATGGTATTGAATAGCAACTGCACGTCGCCATCTTCAACGCTGTTTCAAGACTTTGAAAGAACTTGAGAGGTTCTTGGAACTAGGTCAGGGTGGCGTTGCATAAAGCGCTGGAGCCAACTACCGCCAACACTCTTTCCTATGACCGCTTCAGAGATATCACGGGCTTCACGCATGATGCAGGAGCGATCAACTGGGTGGCCCACTTTCTGTCGCCCAATGACCCACTCGTGCAGTGCCTGCTCAGCTGGTGCTGGCAGAAGAGGCTTTGGCCCTCGACGTTGTGGCTGCCAAACGCCATTTCTTGCTTGACGAACCCAGTAACTGAGCGTTCGAACCGAGACCTTGGCTTCTGCGGCGACCACGGAGACAGGAGAGCCATCCAGTACTCAGGTGACTGCAGCTTGACGCTGTTCATTGGTAGGCTTTGCTGGTCTTGGTTGCATCTTGGCGAGTGAATTCGATTGTGATATAAATAGCTGTCTCAGTCTCCACGATTTAAAAATCCCGCGCTTTTTCTAGATGGCGGGAAGTATTCTGGGTACACGCACATTATTTTGGCAGGTTTGAATCACCTTCGCAGTTTTAGCCACTTACAAGCTAGATTTTTATTTGACAATTTTCTATTCGCTAAAATTTGTGAAGGCAAGAAACTGATTGTCGGCAAGAATCGGATCATTTACTTAGAACTCACAATACTTAATCCAGGATAAACTCCAGCCGCATGCTCTGTGAGGAGGATCTACTAGTAGTGGACGGAGCCTTTTGCGCCTCTGGATCTCCAATGGAGCCCTCTGTGGCACCGTGAGCTTCGTCTTCCAGATACAGACCCAACTTGCAGTTCTCATAGATCAAAGCCCGCCCCAGTAGCAGAGCCACGACTTTTGGATCTCGCAGCAGACTCGTAAACGTGCCAACCATGTCTAGATCTAGTTCATTCCTCGAGATCACGCCCTTTGCGTCGAAGTAAAACGTGTATGCAATGGGCGCCTCAACCTGACGATCAATGAGCCGGTCAAACAGATCTTCGTGTCTAAGAACATGTGGAAAAATCTCGAAAATGGTGGCGCGAACAATCTGGAAACGGAGCACGCCGGAGGACTTGATTACTACCGAGTCTTCTGTGTCGACAATGCTGTAGCCATGCATGCGCAGGTCGATGATCCGCATAGAGGTCGAGTTGATCTCCATCTGCTGGACCATGTTCGCCACTCCGTTCATATTGTTGCCAATCCACACGTTCTCGTCCATGACGTAACTCAGGAAGTCACGTTGCTCTAGTGGCGATCGCGGGAACTTGCGTCTTCCGTCGCTGATGGCCCAGCCCTGGCGAAACGCGTCATAAAAGCCTTTGACCTTGAGCATCAGTGAACCTGAAGGCTCGTGCCGACGGTGCACGATACGTGTAAGCAGCAGATCCCGAGTCAAGATGAGGCTCTGGATCTCTTGGCGAATGTTCTGCACGTCTAGCGTGAGATTAAAGGCCACTGAGCGCTCCTTCCGAATTGACTGGAACGCCTCCTTGACCTTCTTTGGAGTGCTTTGGCGCTTGGTGCGCGCCTTCTTCTGCCCAGACCTCGCAGGCGCCTCTGACATAGCGCGAGATAGCCGCAAGGGCGCTATACGCTGCTCCTGTGCATCCTTCAAGGCTGCAGGGACCGGTCGCTGCTGCATGCTTGAGCTCTGCCTGTGGCGCGTTCGGAAGTCTCCTAATCGTGAACCGTCGTTTGCTAATCAGCTCTTTGCAGCGAAATATACCGGTAAATCATCGGTAAACAGACAGAATCAATTGATTCTGTTTGCCCATTCGAAGGACCCACGAAGGACACTGATTGGTAGTAATCTGACTCCCTCTGAGAATATATAAACGATTTTAAAAGGTAGTTTCTGAACCCAAAACGCAAAGTTTCGATGAAGTGGATTACGCTGCGAAACCTTCCAACGTATTCAAGAGTGTACTGTACTGTAATTGCTGAAGGCCAAGGCATTCTCCGTCCATAAGCCTCTTCAACGTGAATACCCAGTGAGCACTGAGTGTTACTGCAATCCTTCAACTCAATGCCTCGCGATTGGCTGTGGAAATGTGCTTTGATGATCTGAGTCTGTCTGACGACAATCGACTGACACACATAATCGATTCGAGTGTATCCCCTATCCCCGATCACTTAGCTCACACAATTGGGAAAATTGAAACTCACAATATATTGAAACGCACTCAATACAAAATACACGCACGCGTTAGTGGCGTACCACCACTGGAGACGCAATCGCTGGTCACGAGGCAGCAGTTGCAGCTCGCGAGAGACAGGAGTCACCCCAAAATGAACGCAAGGCTCATCTCCGGCGGCGATTGCCACCCGTTGGGCGCGTTACCGTTGCTTTCGGGCTCAGGCGATGGATCTTCGGTTTCTTCCTCTGGGTTCATGAGGTCAGGCATCGATTTCGAAACAGCAGAGAAGTCTGGAATCTCTTGCTCTTCAACGAAGTACGAGGCTTCTCTTCCGACTTGCTCGAACTCCAGGGGCTCAAACGCCGATTGCTGGACGTCTTCTTCCTCCACAACGCCCAGCAAGTAGTTGTCTGCGATCAGTGCACGTCCCAGCAGTAAATCCACGTCGGCCGGATCCTGCAGCAGGTCCATGAACGAGCTCATGAAGTCCGAATCCACCTCGTACTTCATGATCTTGTCCTGCGTGTTGAAGTAGAACGTGATGGCTGTGCCCTGCTCGATCTCCTGGCCCACGAGCTTCGAGACGATGCGGTCGTTGCCAATCACGTGCGGGAAAATGCCGAGAATGGTCTCCGGAAGGATCTGAAACCTCATGCGGCCGGTCGTTTTGATTGTCACTGAATCCTCGCTCGCGATGACTTCGGCGTGCGTCACGAACAGCGCGAGGCAGCGCATGATCTGGGCGTAGATCTGGAGCTGGTCCCCCATGCTCTGTACGCCCGTCATGCCGTTCCCAATGTCGACATCGTGGTCAGCGACTTCGAGCAGGAACGAGCGCTGCTGCTGCTCCGTGACGGCAAAGCCCCGCATGGGGTCGGGAACGATGTATCCTTGACCGAATACTTGGTAGTACGCCTGCACTTTCTTCATGAGCGAGCCCATAGGGTCATGGCGGCGATGCACAGCGCGAGCTTGGAGCAGCTCCCTCGCGATGATCAGGTCCTGGATCTCCTGGCGAATCTTTTGGATGTCCAGCGTCAGATTAAAGGCCACTGACCGCTCCTTGGCCACGGAATGGAACCTTCCCCAGCCTCTGCTTGGACCAGAGCGGCGTCTCTGCTTTTGGACGAACCCCGCCAGCGTATCGAGCGAAGCCCCGGGCGTGTTGTGCATCTTGCGCATGCGGCGCTTCTTGGCCGGCGCCTTGGCGTCCACTTCTTCCTGGGCGGCGTCCTTGGCCGTGGAGCTCAGGAGCGAGGTCACCGACAGCATGGCGATTCGATTGTGAGAGAGTTCGTTTGGGCTGTGGCGTGCGCCGGCGTCCATCTCCATTCGCTCCCCCCACGTGCGTTGGGTTGTGGGCGAACAAACAAAAGCGAATATTATTAGCGTACCTAGCTTAGGTGCGCGCGAACTTGCGGTTTGGCAACCAATCGGCTTGAAGCTTAAAGTAAGTGCGCGCGAACTTTAGGGTCGAATTTGAAGCAGCCTCACAAGATACCAGTGAAGCAAAAGGCGGACGGTATCTAGCTACTGTATATTGGTAGGTCGGGGTTGTGACGCGAGATTTGGACCCAAGTTGAAGTGGGATCCAAGACATCGTTGGGCTTGACTCCATCTCCTTGGATCTCCGGAAGCTCATGCCAAGCAGTAAACGCTTACAAGAAATGCAAAGTTGCTTTAGTTCGCTTTATCCTAAAATGAAATCCATATTCATGCGCCCTGACGAGTCCTCATTGGCAGTAGGCTCTGCCAAGGGTTCCAAAGAACTTGCAGCCGCATCGTGGTCGCCTTTTTTCCGGATTCTCGTTGCGTTATCTGGACGAGTCAGGTCTTCTGAAACGCCATCGTCTTCCTTGACCCCAAACATGCAGTTGTCTGCTATCAGCGCTCGTCCAAGCAGCGCAGCGACATCTTTTGGATCCTTCAGTATCGACATGAAGGTGCTCACAAAGTCCAGGTCCACTTCGTATTTGTCCATCTTGTTTTCCGAATTGAAATAGAACGTGATGGTGCACGGAGCCTCGACCACTTGCCCAACCAGTCGGGCCATGATGCGTTCGTTTCCAGCCACGTGCGGGAAGATGCCGAGAATCGTCTGGGGCTTAATCTCAAACTGCATTCTTCCTCTTGTAGCGATTACGACCGAGTCATCGGCTACTGAGATCTCCAGTCGGTCCAAGCTCAGCTTCAGAAACCGCAGGAACGTCGAGTAGATCTTGATCTGCTCGGCCATGGTCTCCACGCCCACCAGGCCGTTGCCCAGCTCGATCTCATCGTCGACCACGTCGCGCAGGAACACGCGTTGCTGCCACTCGGCCATTGCGAATCGTCTCGTCATATCCGGTATGACGTATCCTTCGCGGAAGACCTGGTAGTACGTCTTGACCATCTGCGCCAGCGATCCGGCTGGGTCGTGCCGCTGCATCACAACACGAGAGCGCAAGAGCTCCCGCGCCACCAGCATGTCGTCGATCGTCAGATTGAAGGCAACTGATCGCTCCTTGACCACCGACTTGAATGGCCCCCAGCCTCGACGTGCACGCCGCATCGATTTTTTGATCAGGCCTTGCTCCGCCAGCCGATCTATGGACACGCCGCTGTTCGTGTAGCGCTTGCGCGGCTTGGCCACCTGCTCCTCCGCCATCTCTGCTGCTGCTGGCGTTCGCACTGCTGGAGCTGGTGGCGCCATCACGTGCGACCTCGTCCCATGGGTCGCCATCTGAACGAGTCGGCAGAGCTGATGGTTCCAGTTTGTTCCATTTTTCACTTTTTCAGCCAATCAACGACTGCAAACGAAAAAAATGGCCAGTGGTAATTTTCCACCGTAAAAGATTTCCCCCATCGTTTATATCAAAGCTTATCAAAACTAGGTGCATTTATCTACCTATTTTCGTATCTTTGCATCAATTGCGCAATCCCAAAAGCCGCAACGAACAGCCATGAGCGTGCGCAAGCTCAAGTCTCGCGGCATTGGCCGGTTGGAGCTGCTCGCTTGGCTCAATGAGTTCCTTGAAACAGACTACACCAAGGTAGGCATGCGCTCAGCCGGCTTCGGATCTATAGGCTTGATGTAGCTAGATTTGGATGAACCCAGATCGAGTATCTAGCGGATGGGATCGCCTACTGCCAGATCTTTGACGCGCTCTATCCGGGCAAGCTCAATCTGCAGCAAGTGAACTTTCAGGCCAAGACAGAGATGGAGTACGAGCGCAATTTCCAGATTTTCACTCGGGCGCTGCACGCCTGCGACGTCCGGAAGGTACCCGAAGAGCTCTCGAGATGACTGGGATCTTACGCTTGTGAATGAACAGGACGTTCCCATTCGTAAGCTCGTGAGCGGGGTCTTCCAGGAGCATCTAGAGTTTCTGCATTGGGTTCACGACCATGTGCACCGAACGTACCCGGACGCCGTTCGATCATACCATGGGTTTGATCGTAGACGGCAAGTGCTCGGAGGTGCACAGAAGCAAACGATGGCGAACGCAAATCTTGTGCCAGGTTATTCGGTAAGCTCTTTGATCTGACGTGGCGATAGTTTGATGAGAATTCTTGTTAAGATCGATTGGATATTGTGGAGAATTCGATGAAACTCCAGCACCACTCGTATCTCGAGCCATTTCCAGACGCGAGCGCCCCATATCAACACTACGGGGATTCATTAGTACCGTCAGAAGCTGAGAGCCCGGAACCAGTCGCGACAGAAGACGTTCTGCATCCTTCACTGGAATTTGTGCGGTAGGACTGGTGGCTCAAACACCGAATATCCAGCTATCTCTGTTCATTCATCATTCGTTTACTACCAGATCCTCGTATGAAAGCACAATGAAGCTGAAGCAAGCGATTGGCCAAATAGAGACGATCGTGCGTGCGATGAACGAACAAGAAGCATCTACAGCCAAAACCAACAAAAAAGCCGAGCGTCCTGCGTCAAGACTGCAGCAAAAGACCAAGCAACCGAGCAGCACGAAGAAAAATCCCAGTACAAAAGCCATTGTAGCATCACCGGATGTCGCAAAGCTCTCGCAACCACTGAACGATCTGGTACGTACACTTCATGGCTATCTGCTGAATCGCTTTGGACCAACATCCGCTAGTGCAGATCGGTCTCTTGGAAGCAGAGCTTCGTGGTCGCATGCAAGACCTGGTACGTTAGCTCTCTATATATCATGCGTTGATACAAAGACCTCATTGTGTCTACTTATTGCAGACCTCTCTGGAGACCTCCCTCGTTGAAGTTTCAGTACCACGTCACAGATTTGGCTAGCATCCGACTTACTGCCTCTACTTACTGACATAATAAGATACTGCCACCCTCGCAATACAGACGCCTTCCAATTTTGTAGGTACCGTAACCCTCTCTAAAGCGGTCGCCGGCCGACCCTGAAGAACACGAAGGAATCTGAAAGAAGGTCTCGGAAGGATCCATGGTTCTGGCGGCCGACTTTGTCCGCAGATCGGACGTCTCTTGCCTGTGCTGAAAGCCAGAGCCTACCCGCTCCATCATGCCCAAGCGCAAGGCCGACGCGTGGCCCGCCAGCATCCATCAGGACGAAGACGTGCTCAGTCTGGACGAGGACGGCCGCTTCGTGCTCTGCCGCGTCTGCCACGTGCACTACGCCGTGCATGGCGGCAAGAAGCCCAAGCCAGTGATCATGAACTCCAGCTTCCGCACGCGCGCTTGGGAGGTGCACAAGGAGCGCACCAACTCGCATCGCATGCAGCGCGCAGCTCTGCTGCATGACCCTGTCGCGGCTGCAGCGGCGGTCGCCGGCAGCGTGGGCACTGTCAGTCTTGCGCCATTCCTGTCGCCCGCCGTCAACGGAAGCAATGTTGTCCTCCTGCCTTCAACCCAACGCCCTGTTGCGCCGCCTTCGACCGATTCGTCTTCAGTTGTCCAGCCTTTGAACACCCACAAACACTCGAATCGGTCGTCTCCATCGTCATCCGCCGTGGGCAACGCTGGTCGCTCCACGCCCGCTATGGAGCCCAACACCCGCCCGATGTCTCCTCAGCAGACGTCGGCACCACCAAGCCGCTTCATTGATATGCATTCCTCGATGGCGTCTTCGACTGGGGGCCACTCATTCCTGGATCAATCGACTTCAAGCAGAGACCAGCGAAGCGCCAGCAGGTCGTCGGACGCGCGCAGCGCCGCCGAATCGAAAGAAAACAGAAGTGAACAGGTCGGTTGGCTTTATCGTGTCGATATCTACACCCCTGTACTCGATCAAGTTGATCTAACTGACGCATTTGCTCGTTGTGACCAGAATGGCCATCGTATTCGTCGCTTGAATGTTCCTGATGCTTCCGCCTCTGCTGCTTCACGCGCAGTGGCCCCACTACGACCTGAACGGCGGACTGCCTCTGTGGCCAGTCGATACGCTACTCAGACCCAGGATCTCGCTGGAAACAACGAACGAGTCGCTCAAACGCTCAAGATTCTGGATGACGAGTACAACGCCAACTCATTTATCCGCAGAAGCCTGTCCGCTGGAGCTCCAGACCCCGACAATCGGCAGTACTGGAGGAACCTCCGAAGCGTCTACTCCAAGTCTTCGTCCAAGAAGCAGAGACGTTCACACCGCAGCAGCGATGGTGTCACCACATCGTCGACGCCAGACGACTCAGGTAAGCGATTTTCATTCGTAGATGATCCCCGTCACAGCTCTTACTAATTATTCCGTTCCCTACAGGCTCCAGTCAGAACTCGGCGCCTCGCCCTCGTCAGCCGGCGTGCTCAGAAATATGTCACCACCACGAACTTGCCAACACAATCGCGCGGTTCACAGCGCAACTGGCCAGACATTTTACTGAGCGTGAGAATTCCAACAGCCATTCTCGCGCCATTCGCGAAGTTACGCAAGTTCTGCGCGAGATGCGAGCAGACAGCCAGCAGGCGTTCTCCAGGCTGATCCTGCTGCAGGAACAGTCGCTCGATGTCATGGAGTCCATCCTGCGGCAGTCGGGCGAGA
This sequence comes from Elongisporangium anandrum, assembly GCA_023337935.1. Lineage (NCBI taxonomy): Eukaryota > Oomycota > Peronosporomycetes > Pythiales > Pythiaceae > Elongisporangium > Elongisporangium anandrum. The sequence continues at coordinate 8,436 of JAADXR010000003.1, forward strand.
GATAGTCATTGCTTCCAGCAATATTTGTTTGGTAAATTGGAAAGTGTACATACGAAATACTAGTATCGCGATGTGAAAATCCTGATAATTCTTGTCGTTCACCGGTATATCGGTATTTTCGACAATGCTGGACGGCCATGTGGCGGACGATGTGCTGGCCACGCTGCTGGCGCTGGATGTCGATGTGGCGTTCCGCTCGCTGCTGATGCAGCGCAAGTGCGAGGAGATGGAGAGGATACTGAGATCAGTCGGTCGACTGCGTGCGCAAAGAGTCAGCGTACATGAGAAAGAGGTCGAGCAGCAGTCTTCGCAACTGGATCAGGTGCATGAGACCATGGACCAGGTCATCCATCGCGCTCGCAGGATCCGGATCGAAATGACTCGACTGACAGACCAGGAAGAAAAGGACGGCGACGATAGCAATGAAGAGAAGGAAGAGACAAAAGATGGAGAGACGAAGCCTCGCAGTCTGCAGGAGATCTTGGCCATGGCGCAATCGATTCGAGACGTCCCATCGGCCTCCAAGGCCACAGTCACTTCAGCTCCTGTTGCTTCTGTTGTTGCCGACCCAAAGCCGCGATTGATTTCAGTGGATTACCCTCGCAAGTGGAAGGCATTGATCGACCAGTACGAAGAGATGCAAGCCAGGAACCGAGAGGAATCATTCCGTTTTCAGTTTTGCCGCAAACTGAGCGAGCACGTGTCCATGAAGAGCATGCCGCCGAAGGAACCAGTCAACATCAGATCAAACGACAAGTCGCCTCCACCTTCCGCCCGGGTTCAAGTGTCCTTCTCCAAGCAAGCATCTCGACTAGCGCAAGCGTATCGACTCTTGGGAACATTCGTGGATAGCAATCTCAGTATGGGGTCAGAAAATTGCCAAAAGGCTATTACCGCACCGTCACTGTCGACTGTTATTCCCTCTTACCGCCGCCTGCAGCATGTAGGAGCTTTCATTTTACTTTGCGAGTTTGTGGTTATTCATGAATAATTCGTTTTTGCCCATCAGGCCAAGACTGTGCAACGAATTCTAGAGTCAGAAACGAACGATTTGGCACAGCGCATGCCACCACACCCTGCATTATCGCCGGTACGTGTGTTGTCTCTGGTGATAGCAATTGCTGGACGCTCACTGTTCACGTTATTTTCTGTAGGAGGCTTGCTCTCTGCGAGATCAGACTTTACGGCGAATACGTAGAAAACAAGGCCATTCTAGTCCTTCTACGCCGACGGCCGTTCATAACAGAAACCTCCTTCTTCCGAGTAGCGACACTACGCTTCATGAGCATGCAGAGCTACTGAGCAAACTTCAGGCAGCTTGGGATGTGCAAGATGAAGACACTTCTTCTCCTTCTACCATCAATGCATTTAGCAACACAGTCAGCGAAACCGTGCTGACTGCAATGTCCAGTCTGATCCTTCGAACTTTCCAAATGAATTTTTGTGAAGGGGAGATCCGCGAAGTAAAACCAAGCCAAGTCAAGGACATGATGCTTCTCGTGCGTCTAGTTGACTCCGTATGCAAGTCAAACGGAAGGGCATACCGGAGCGTAATCGCTATGCGATCACCAAGCGAAAAAATCAACCGATAAATAAAGAGGTCCGAGCACAAACTTTCCGTTCTGCGTTCACTGTCATTTCATCATAGCGTAGTCAAATGGGATGCCATAAGCATCAGTATTCTAGAAGCGTGATGTTCATACCGTTTGGTGACTACGTCTGTCATCTATCATTGCGTTGCATCAAACTGAACACTTATAGCAGTGTACACACCATGTCGATTTAATGGCGTCGTCCACGACTCCGGCTTCGGCTACGACTGCGACTAGAGCTAGGCGAGCGTCTACTTCGTCGTCGACTGCTGCGGTGGTCGCGGTCACGGTCACGCTTGCGATCTCTAGTACGCTCTCTGCTGCCTTCACGTCGTCGGCCGCGCGAGCGATCACGTCGATCATCCCGTCTAATTGAAAGTAAAGCATTGGAGTCAGTGCAGTGTTTCACGCAATTCCAACCATTGCATGACGCGTACCTTGGTCTCGAACGTGACCGCGATGGAGAGCGGGAACGACGGCGACGTCTATCCGACGACTCTTTCTTTTCACGGTCAGTATTTCTATCCTGAACTTTGGCTGGGTCCTTGTTGTCGCCAGAACTGCTGCCAGTGAGACCGCGTCGACGCTCACGTCGCATTTCAGCGATCTCTTCAATTTTCTTCCGGATCTGCAGGTATCCAAGATGCAGCTTGCCTCCGAAGTGATCCGCCAGACGTCGATCGCTGTCAAAAATGCTCAGGAAAGCACCACAAACGTCGCAGACGCGCAGTTTCTGGTTCACATTCGTACTCGCGAGAGGGTTCCCAGACAGAACCTCGGCCACAGGCTTCCCAGACTCTGTACTACCTGTCGACGCCGCCGGTGCGACTTGATTTCCTGCTTCTCCACTGGCTTCCGATTTAATAGACTTGATCATGGCAGCTGTCTGTGCTGCTGCCTTCTTTTGCTTGAGCTCTTCCACTTTCTCCATGAGCTCCATCGAGAGATCAACTTCGCCTTCGTTGCCTAGAGCCACGGACACAACGCTGTCAGACGAAGCCGCCAACAGTCTAAGCGTAACAGCTCTTTTGCGCACCTGCTTCTTCGGCCTTTAGCATCGTCTCCTGGATCTCAGCCGTGATCTCGAGCACTTCCTTGCAATTGTCCACATCCATGAGCGACGGCGCCTTGGCGCCTTCCTGTTCCTCCAAGCGCCTCTGCGCGCGAGAGATCTTCTTCTCCACGTCCGAGATGAACTTGATGAGGTCTCGCTCCAGCTCGTGCTCGTAGCCCAGGTCGCGGCTCTTGCGGTCCTGCTCGTAGGCGTCGCGCAGCTTGGGCAGATGCAGCTTGGTGCACTCGTTCATGTCCATCTTGGTGTTCTGGAACAGATCGTGCGGGCACAGGCCGCACAGGAACTTCTTGCACACGCGCGCGTCTCTGTAGTCCGTGACCTCCTCGTTCGGCTTGTCGCCGTCGCGGTTGCGGCCCATGAGCTCGTCCAGCAGCGCGCGTTGGGCATCCATGCTTTCCCTTCAAATGTGCCGCTTTGGCCAGGCTGCACCTTGGAATCGAGGTTTTTCCGAGTGGTACCGCTAACATAGGCACACTGTACCAGTGGTGACAAGTGTACCACATGGTGTGTAAAATGGAAGCAAGTGGGAGAAGAGATGGTTCGGAACCTTCTCAGCCAGGTGTACCGTACGTTACACGTGGAACTGCTCATGCGGAGCTCATGATGAGGAAGAAGAGAGAGTATTTATGCAGCAGTAGAGCGACAGCCCGTGTCAGATCGTAAGCTCGTTGTGTTGGATGGATGCCACTCTCTTATGTATGCGACAGCCACTGTGCTCCAAAAGCACGTAAACTTTAGGCAAGCGGAACGTAAACAACGGCATGCGTACCGGACCGTGAACTTCCATCACCGGCTCGTTTAAAACACCTTATTCCTTGATCACACTTGCTTTCACTATCACACTTGCTTTCACTATATACAGACACATTGTATTAAACAGAGACCGTCATTTTGCGCGCTCGCGTCCGACTGGGCGTCCGACACCCAACCCACCCGCACACACTCGCACATTTGCCCCTTGCGAAGCGCCCGGCAACATGGTCTGGGTCCACGCAGGTGACGACGGCGCGGCGGCCGTGGAGGCTCCGGCGGCCAGTCAGTCACCCAAGGAGGAGCGCCAGGCGGTGGCCAAGTCCCCACGCATGCGCGCCATGCGCTGGCAGCTCACACCCGCGGCTGTGGTCAGCGACACGAGCAGCTGGCTGATCCCGCAGTTCAACGAGTGGGGAGAAGTCCTGCTCACGTTTGCCAGTATGCAGCCCACCTGCCAGTCGTGCAGGACCGGAAGACGTCTCAGCTGCACGCGCGACCACGTCCACAGACCCAGACGTCGCAGCCACGCTATGTTCCTGCTCGCCGCGCTCAGTATGATCCTCTCGAAGTGGATCTGGTCACGACCGTTGCCGCACCGAGTGCACCAGTGCGTCGGCGGAATCCTATTGGCTTCCACGGCTGGTACAGGCTATTTCTTGCTGTGTTATTTATTGTATGCGCTGCCCAAGACGTCGGATATCGGACAGGTGTTGCTCGATCGCGCGAATCCGCTCTCGTGGGAACAGGACAAGATCCGATTCTTCTTGGAGGTATGCTCCTGGGCTGCTGCCGTATGGTACTCGTACGCGACCTTCCACAGCGAATTCCTCACCATCATGGGCGGCCCCATTGTGGCTATCGCGCTGGCCTTTCTCAGCGACTTCTTCGCGGCGTACGTTCGCGTTCTACACGCCCGAGTGAACAAGCGCTCGCCCGAAGGCGCCGTCTGGATCAAGGTGGTTTTGTCGTACGCCTGCATGGGCTACGTCATTTCAGGTAGCGTCAGCGTGTTGCGAGGCTTCTTGTATGGCGAGAAGAATGATTTCCAGACTATCGATGACCTGGCGTTCAATTACCTCTTGATCACAATGGTGGGCGTTTCGCTGGTCATCGCCAGTGAACTGCTTTTGCTATACGAGCCCACGCGCATCACTGGCATCATTTTACAGAACCGCATCGCCCAAGGACGGAAAAACTGGGATGAGCACATGTGGCGCTCGATGATGGAGATCGCCGTGACGTTTGGCACAACCGTCGTGGTCTTTCGTGCCTCCCAAGACATTCTCGCGTCGCTTCAACTCGGAACGTGTTGTGGTGTTTTCTTGATTCTGGCCGGCGAGTTCATTTCTTCTACGCACTCTGTCTTTACGACGCACCAAGACAAGATCCCGGACGATCATTGGATCAAACTCATTCCGTTGGTTGGTATTGCTTGCTATTTCTGCTTCCGTGTTGGATCTGCTGCGATCAATCTTCCCGCAGATGTATCTCTTGTTCCTGCTTCAGTTATTCTTGTGACTACAATCATGCTCACTGTGTTGGCTATCACTGGTTGGCGCCTCCCAATTTCCAAGATGATACTCTTTTGTCAGCGCTGGGCAGGTTTTGCGTGTGTTTTTGCCATCACGCTGATCGCATTGAAGGTTTGCTATGGAATGCCTGCGATCATATTTTCGTCCGGCCTATCATGCTTTTGTGTCAATCTTTCTCGCGAATGCTGGGATGATATCCAAGCAGCCGAAGAAAGGAAAGCCCGCGCTCGAAGAGGCTCAGGTGGATCAAGTCCACGTTCAAGAACATCGAGCGCTGGGTTTGAAACGTCCAGTCGAATTGCGACGTGTTATCGTAGAATTATGGACAAAGTGAAGAAGAAATATGCGCATCTATACAGTCGAGTCAAGTGGACTTTTATCTACATGGTGATTCTTGCATCACTCGACCTGTGCTCAACCTTACTGTCCATTTTCTTGTATAACATGCTGGACGTATCATTGTCCCAATTGTCTGCCGGAAATGTGGTTGTGTCAACTGCGTTCGGCTATCTGACAAGCTCAATCCAGCAAGAACTTCACCCAGAGATTCTCGTGCAAAGTGGTATCCGGCATTTCAAGAACAAATGGCTGCTCTTCCCTTTGCATGCGTTCGTGGAGACTACCATCTTTTTTGGTGTGTTCATTGGAACATTGGCTACAAGATCAACAGTATTTAGCTCTGTGACACTCGCTGCGCTTTCAGGAATTGTGGTGTCAGCTGGTGGGCATTGGGTATGCTCTCGTCTCCAGCTTACAGTTGGCACTCGTGTACGGGTTCGTCTGACTGCAACCTGCGCCTTGGTATTCTGCTTGCTATTGTTCACGTATGCACCGCTGGTACTTCTATCAAATATCTATCATTACTTTGACAGCATCGAAGCCGCCTTTTGCCTGGCGTCGTTATCTGGTATCGTATTCCTCGCTTGCAGTGAACTTTTTTTGCTCTGGGAGCCGACGCGTGAAATCGGTCGAATTTTACAGCAGAGGGTGACGCACGCAAAAGAAAATTGGTTAATGGAGCCCCTGCGATCCTTTCTGGAATTGTTTACATGGGTAGCAGTTATCTATGGCTCGTTTGCGATTTACGATGACCTTTGGTTAGCTCTGCAACTCGGAACCTTTTCGGGTATTGCAGTGACTCTTTCTGGAGAGTATTTCAGAAGAAACCGATCAAAGTTGTTCCCATTAAGTGGTGGGATGATTATTGCCAGCGACGAAACTTCAGGAAAAAATATTGATGACCTTGCAGATGACGTGAACGAGAGATCACGCGCCCTCCCGGTAATGTTGCTGTTTGCGTATATTGGTTCTGGTACGTTTCAATGGATTTTTGAGAATATCCGCAGTCTGGAAGTTATTTTTGCCCTAGGTACAATCGCAGGAATTGCATTTCTATGTATCGCTGATCTCTTGGCACTTTTTAAACCAACGCGATGGGCTGGAATTATCTTGCAAGACAGATTTATCAACATCAAGCACAACTGGAAAGTTTATCCAGTTCGTTCATTTGTTGAATTTGGGTGTTTTCTTGGAGTGATATACGGCAGCTACGCTATTTATCATGACCTTGTCGTTGCTGTTCATGTTGGAGCACTTTCTGGCATGCTTGTCACCCTAATTGGCGAGCAAGTTCGGAGTCATGCTTGTGTGACTCCTCCGATGAGTACGTAGTTATTGGTGCTGTACATATCTAAAAATGATGGCTAACTTTTTGTGACAAATTTTTAGGTGAATCTGATTTGCAAAGTATTGAAAAGACTCGAGTTTTGCCTCTTCCCGTCATGGGTCTGTTGGGACTTGTTGGTGCGGTGGCATTCAACATTATTTACACGCACCTCAGAAGCATTGAAGTCGCATTTGTGCTCGCTACTACAAGTGGTGTTGCCTTTGCATTGCTCGGTGACATGTTTGTTATTTGGGCACCCACCCGAAAGGTTGGCTTGATTCTTCAAGAAAGAATTTTGTACATGAAGGATAATTTTGAAGCGCATGCAAGTCGATCGTGGATGGAACTGGCGTCGCTAACTCTCGCGTTGTACACATCTTATACGTTCTTTTGGCCCGGCGATCTTTTGGTTGCCATCCAGTTTGGCACGTTTAGTGGAATTATGACATGTGTCTGTGACGATCTGTTGATGGAATATATCATGGATGTCGAACGCCGATTGCTTCAAGGAGTATCGGCGAAACTATCACAAAAGTACGTACACATGAGTGTAATTGCTAGAACTTCATTTGAAACTGACGTTTGTTTATTTTTGTAGCTCTCAAAGAGATAGCGGATTTTTAGCTCTCCCGTACGAGGTGCAATTTGAAGTTGCACGATATTTAACACCCGAAGACCTTCTGGTGGCAAGAATGACTTGCCACAAAGTGAACAATATGCTCAGAGCTGAATCAGCAAGATTTTGGCTACATGCAAGCCTGAAGCGACAGTTTCGAGACCGCAATACTCAAGAGCGCTCTCTCATTCAAACTACCAGTGATCGCATGCGCAATCATGCTCGATCACTGATCTTTGAAGCTATCACGCTTGTTTTACCCAAACTCTTTGGAACGAGGTACGTCAGTTCGAAAGGATGATCAATCTTTGGCTTATCACACTAATTTATTCTTCTGGGTAACAGAGATCCAACCTATATGCTCAGATCCGGAACTGGAATCAGTTCTGCTCTGAAATGGGTATATTTGAATGCGAATTGGATCCGAAAGCAACATTTGCCTGCATTAGCGAAGGAAAGCGAAAATGAACATCTCACGTAAGCTCCCACCTTTCTTTCAGCTGCAAACTATTGGTAGCTTATTTCGTGTTTGATTAGTTTCCATCCAGATGACGTTGCGTTTTCGGTCTTCCGACATATGCCTGATAAGGTGCGTTGTTTTTGCGACTTGACCTTGAGTCCTTTTAGCTAATTTCTGAAAATGAATTACAGAGCCACCTTGGTATTGTTGTCGAACGCAACGAAGAGGCAGTGATCGAGCGCATCGATGTTCCGACTCCTGTGTACGAAAAGATGCAGGCTGATCCATTCAGTTTTGTCGCTGCTGAAATGCTGTCCGAGTTTGAAGTCTTCTCCAACTGGCATATGGCCATTGCGGCCTTCGCAACAATGTCGCTCATATTTATCGGACAATATTCGAGCGACTTGCTCAGAGCCCACGTATTTCCAGCGTCGTTCACTTGGCCTGGTTAGTCAGGTATTCTAGAACTTCAGCTTTCACAGTGCTCCGTAGATACGTGCATTTGTTTGAGATACTAATCATTTGAAAAGGTTTATGCAGCAACTTTGTGCGTTTGTTTATCTCACGAGGTACAATTATTTTTACGAAGACGATTGATGAACTGACAGTGAACTGCCGTCTCTGGGTTATCCGTTTCACGGTGAAATCCGGAAAAGTCGCGAAGGGGATGTACGCCTTGAACAATGGTGGAACTACGCGCAATCCGATGCTGGATGAGCTTACCTCGACAACGCAGGTTTGCGTACACACTGTATGCTTTGGTCTCGTTTGCGCTCATGGGATTTCTCATAGCTCCGGCTCAAAGCCAAACTACCGCCGAGATTGGTTATCCAGATCCTCGTTATTCGTCGACAAAGAATATCTCGTCGTTCTCATGTGCAGGCGGGGTGTCCAATTGCCCTGATGGCGGGCAGTATGCTCATGCCGGCGGTAACCTCACAATCACCATTGTGGAAATGAGAAACCTGCCGGATTTGGACGGCTTTGGGTTGGCTGGGCTCCAAACAGATGCGTACATCAAAGTGAACATCGGAGACAACAGTCGCAGATCTGGAACGATCCTCAACAATCTCAATCCGATTTGGCCCCCATGCATCGAAAAAGGATGCACGGGCACAAATGATACCGTCCGAGATTTGAACTTTGGGTTTCGGCCAGCAGGGACAGAAATTGTAATCAAAATCTACGATGAAGATGGCGGTTTGGAGTTTGGGGACGATCTGATCGCGCAGGTTACAGTCAACGCCATTTATTGCTCAGCGTACAGCGCTATCTCTCAGACGGTTCTCAGCGACGATGACTCGGTTTGGAAAATGCCCAAGCAGCCGCTGTGTGTCGAGGAAATTTGGATTCCTCTGGTGTCTGGCGGAGTGTGTGTCGTGAATGATGTCGTGAGTACGAGTGTGCCGTGCATGCGGCTGCGCATGACAGCGCTCCCGTTCCAGATGCGTGTCGAAGAAGTTTTTCTGACAAGTGTCCTCGTTAATGGCGGTATGGCTGGCTATTTCCCGGATGAAGACTCTCTACTATATGGTCGCGTGTATTCATCATCCAACACGCGCATGCTGAGCTATTACCGAATGGATCGATCAGCTGGAGGGCTCTTGATACGATCGCAGAGTACAACAAACAACAACATGGGCAACTCGTCGCTGTCGCACATCTACGGATATGCCCCATACGCTCGTGTCACGATCAATTATCCTGCCGAATTATTCGTGTTTCGCCGTGTGGATGACGCCGCGACGGAGCCGGAGTGGCTCAACACCACGTTCGGGTGGACCGAAACGCGTGAATACGCACAATTGATGGACACGACTGGAGACTTCCAGGCGGTGGCACAGAATTTCTCGGCCCACTCCATCAACAAATACGGCGATGCGTCTGGAAGTGGGATCATTACTGGTGGCAATCTGGCACAAAACGCGACGCAAACGCTCAGTATGTACTTCATCGTCGCATCTCCGCATGAGTCCTATGATGTTGTCGCGACTGTTTACTCCAAGGACTTCAGCAACGTGGCTTTCATGAATATCAGCCTACAGTTCGGGCCGAATTTTGTGTTTTTGATCGCTATGGTGATCATGTACATGAAGAAGATGAACTGGCGACTGGAGCGCATGCACTCCTACTTGGCTGAAAAGGTTGTCGAAGAACCTTTGACAGCTATTGTTGCCAAACCCGGCAGCCAGAAAGTCTCCAACCCAAATACAGCGAAAAAGGCCGTCCCATCAACTGGTAAGGGCAAGGAGTCCCCTTCAAAGACCGACACCAAGCAAGTACAGCCCGATATCGTTGCACTTTTGTTTCTTTGCTCCAACGAAAGCCCCAGCAATATTGAGTTTCGCCGTAATCTCTATTACGCGACTTGCGCGTTGTATTTGGTCATGATCTCTCCGCTTCTCGTCTTAATCGCTTGGGGCGTCACGTCAATCCTCTTGGTCACACCTCCCGCCTTTGGATTTGCGCTCATTTTCATTGGTCTAGGTGCAATTTTCACATGTTATGGTGCTATACGATGGATTCAAATGGGCTGGCGCATGACAGACACGATTCTTCGACTCTTTGGGCTGTCGTTCCTGTTCGCGTTCGTCTTTCTCTTCGCCGCAACGTTTGCTGATCCCCGAGTGCTCGTCGGCAAGGAAGATCTCAGCTTCTTCTCGCTCACGGCCATCTTTCTCACGCTGAATATGATGCCGCTGATCTGGATCGTATTTACAAACGATTCCAAGCTGATGAAGTCGCTCTCCCAAGTCATTGCTACTGTAGCCGCGGCCAAGAAAGTGAACGTGCTCAAGAACAAATTCAAGAATTTAGGCTCCCTCGGCCTAAAGCTAGCGTCTGCGAAAGAGCAAGAGCCTGGTCAGCAAAAGCGTGCTCGTAAACAGTCCGCCTTCGCGCCTGTCATGGGCGATCACTACTCTGTGGAGCAATCCATCACGGGATTCAATCGTGCTGACATCCTGCAAAGCGCCTTCGTGACTTCAGCCGCAACGCGCCAAGCCAAAAACCGCAAGTATTTTCTTTACTCGCTGCTCATATTGGCCATTTATGCGCTGGTCGCAATTGTGCGCACGTCGTATCCGAGTCAGTCGATCGGAATCGCGTTTACTGTGGTGTTGGTCGATTCGTGCATCTACATGATGTATCGAGGGTATTTAGCGTGGTCTCCTGGCTACATTGTGTTTTTGATGTGTAGCGTCCGCGTGTGTATCGCAGCCACATGTGGAGAGTACTGGATACTTGGCCACGCCTTCCTGTATATGGTATTTGGTACAGCGTTGTGCCGGGAAATCATCGGAAAAAATCTACCGCGAATGAGCCAACAAGAAGCCGGTGGAGTAGCCTTTTTCGGCCATGATCACCAGCAATGGCGTCACTTCGACGTGTCTACGACACCTGAATTTGCATTAGGAGTTCTCTCCTTTTTCTACGTGTTCTTGCTGTTGGCTGTGGCCTTTGGGACGGATGCAAACCAGACGATCACAGTTGCGATTATGGGCCAGCAATGGCAGCTCTGGGTGTTCGGCGTTCTGGCATTCATTGTGGTACTTTTCACAGGACTGGCGCTAGCGACATCTCGCGCTTTTTTTCTTCAGGCTGAGCAACTTTTGTCCGAGTACGCGCTTCAAATGTACCTCTTCGTTCGCCCTTTTAAGCTACCGTTCATGTTGGCTGCAGCCTCAGAGGTGCTGGTGATTTGCTCTGGACTCTTTGTCTTTGCATCGACGAAATCGACGTTCATTCTGGTCTTCTCGATCTTCGCGCCCTTGATTATGATGCTGTCAATGGCTGTGTACACGCAGTGGAAACGGAATGACCACCGGCTCGTGATCTGGCCGCCTGAGGATGACGAAGAAGACATTCTAGACGATGACGACTTTGATGAGGAAGCTGAAATGGAGAAAGAGGCAGAGCTCATGAGAGAGACCTTCGTACTGCCGCCTCTGAAAGGCAAGGGGAATATGAGTATCTACGATAGTGGAGACGAGACATTCAAAATGCCATCTCTTCCACCAAAAACGAAATTGATCTCGCTTACCAAGAGCTCTGCATCACAAGGTACAAAAATGAAAGCACCGATTCCTTTGTTTGGCCAGAAACGTGACCGGCACAGTCACCAGCTGGCGGCTTCTCATGCGAAAGCTGGAGAGGCACATGATTCATCAGCTCCAGCGTCGGGTAGTTTGGATTTGGCTATTCTTCCCATCAGTGAGGATGCCAATGGCGTATCTTCTGCAGCCTCTCCGCTGTCAATAAAGCCCAGCAAACCAAGTCGGTTCTTGTTGCTACGGGATTTTTTCGCACGGCGAATCGGATTTCGAGCCTTGTTTTCAAGGAGCACGTGGCGAAAGTACCAAGAAGTCCGCAATATGGGTCCGTCGTCTTCCTCCCTGATTGGTGGCGAGACTTCATCCCCTCGTAGGAGCACGCAACCACTTCTCAAACACGCTGGGTCCTCAAGACGAAGATCTTCCTTGTACAGCAGTGATGGCGAAGTAGATTTCGAGAAAATGACGCTGTACCAAGCGCTCCGCCAGGGATTTTTGCTCCCTCAAGATTACATGGCTGTGGGTTGCTTCGCCACACTTCTAGTGCTGGTGTTTCTCTTTGGAATGATCATTTCAGCGACAGAGACGCCTGGGTGGATGGGATACCTGATCTGGGTGGGCTTCTACGTGCTGATGTTCACGCTGAGCCCAGTGGTCAAGTATTTCAATATTGCGTCTCAGACGAATGAGATGACGTATTCTCTTGGAGGAAGCTTCTTCCTTTCATGGGTCGCTGGGCTGATCTTGTTTGTCCAGGTGCTCAAGTGCGACGTCAACAAGATCGAGTCGCTAGCGATTCTGTCAGTACTTGTGTTCTACCCGGTCTTCTTGCTCATGATCGTGACTTTAGTCAAGTGGAAAGACGACAATTGGGAGATCACGCGTCCGCTACGTCGCACCGTCAGCTTCTGTACGGCGTTCCTTATCCTGTGGATCTTTGAGATGTATGTCTGGGTAAGTGTCTTGTTCGGAGCTATCCTCACATTTCTCGTCTGTCTTTTCGCCTTCATCGCGTTCTTCCTTCTGAAATGGGTCGAGAACGACAAGTATCTGGCACCAGTGTACCAGCGACGCGCCAACCTCACGATCCTATTTGCCACGTTGAGTGCGATCGTCGTGGGATTGATTGCGGGGCTCAATTACTTCTACTGCCTCTCCATCGCGTTCGTGGTGCTGATTCTCAAGTACTCGATGCTGTTCGTGGCCACTTGGTACGTGGGCAAAGAAGATGTCGTGATATTTTACTCGCCCTACATATTCCCCGTGTTCTCGTACAACGCGTACACAAACAACGTCATTGACGAGAACCAGAGCATGCGGTACCTCTTGATGACGTTCCTGCTCGTGTTCATGTGGGGCGCCAGTGGTGTTGTCTTCTTCGATCCGCTGGCGTTTGGAATCGGACTCTGCTCCGTCACGCTGCTGGCATTTGCAGGTGTGACTGCACATCTCTGTGCTGTGACGCCTGTAAAAATGGGCATCGCTGCAAAGTACGTGAACGAGATGATCATTAAAGATGCGAGTGCAGTGTCCAAAGGCGTCTCTGACGAGCGACGACGGCCATTTACGCTAGCGTGCAAGGAATTTGTAGAGTTAGAGAAACGAGAGCGCAAGGCCGAGTTAGAATTCCAAGCCATCGCCCTTGGAGGCGCTTTTGCGAAGAAAAAGAAGTTTGCTATTGAACCGGAGAAGAAGAAAGAGCAGGAAGACGACGTTGATGCTGGGAAAGAACCTGAGCCACGACGTACAGCTGGAGACATCGCCATGGAGATCGAAGCGATGGAAAATAAATCTCGGTTTGGTATAGTTGATGGCGTTGAGACGCAGCTCGTGGATGGACTGTACACTTGGAAAGAGATCGTTCACGACGTTTTCCACTTGGGTATCGGTCCGTTTGGGTTTCTCATGGGCTTCACGCTCGCGTGGAAGCTGGCAAAGTACTTGAAGGCACGCTATTGTGTTTCACGGAAGAAACGCCGAGCAGCCAAGGCGAATGAGTTGGACGCTCTGGAAAAAGGAGAGATGATGGTAGCCATCACCAAAAGCGATCCAACAGACTTGGTCGGGAATTTATTGGAGCTTCCTGTTCTGGATGAGCAACTGGATCTCGCGTTCTTTGAGGAAACGCGGTGCATTATCCACTTCCAATTGCTGCTCATGAACGCATCTGATGCGCGTCTAGGCCGCGAAAAGATCCTGTTTCAGAAGTTCCTTCGCGAGAACCGCTTCAAGCTCATGTCCAACGGCATTAATCCCCCGGCCAACATCTTCAAGACGAGCTCGTTTGCGTCCATCGACATCCCGTTGGTCGCTGTGTGGTTGATCTCTCTCACGCCAGAGGAGCGAGCGCGCTTCCATGCGTCAAAAGCAGCGTTTAATGAGGAAATGGAGCGCACCGACGCCATCATTGACGCCGAAGATCAGCAAACGCGCGCAACGCAGCTAGAATTCCGCGATTACTGGAGACAGCACGAGGAAGCGCAGTGCCGTCGTCGTATGCAGGAGTTCCAAGCGCGTCGTATGCGGAGAGAGGCCGAAGGAATCCTGGTGGAGGAGATCGGAGCTCATGATGAAGCCGTGCAGAATGCTCAGGAGGCCATAATGGAGATTGAATCCGGATATTCGTGCGTTCCGGGCGATCTTGGCCGGTCGTTGCAGTTTGTCGATCGAGAGTTTCCTCCGGATCAGACGTCGATCGCCAATTGCACCAACGAGCCTGAGATCACAGGGTGGGCTGTCTCGACGGCCATCAACCTCGTGGCTGGGCTCTTTGACGGCGGAACAGATCCAGACGACGTCAACATCGGCCGCTTGAACGACTCGTGGCTGCTCAGTGCCATCAGCATCATCGCTGCGTCAGGCGGCGTGGACGACGGCAAAGTGGACGCGCTGATCGACAAGATCTTCGTCACCAAGCAGACGTCGCTCACGGGCGCGTACGCCATACGCATCTACAAGAACTGCCAGTGGGAGACCGTGATCGTCGACGACTTCTTCCCCATGCTGGCTGACTCTTTCAAGACCACGGAGAGCGCTGGAGCTGCGTTTGCCCATAGTAAAGACTTCGAGGAGCTCTGGGTGCCACTGCTGGAGAAGGCGTTCGCCAAGTACTACGGCGGATATGCGGCACTGGAGCAAGGCTACGTGCACCACGCGCTCAAGGAGCTCACGAGCTACGATTCGGAAGAGATTTTCTTGGCCCAGGCGTCTCGAGGCACGCTCAAGACCACGCTCTGGAAGCAGATGCTGATCTACCGCAACAACAAGTTCCTCATGGGCGCCGGCACCATCATGAGCGAGAACGCTGATACCGAGATCCTGGACACCGGCTTGGTCTTTGGTGCGTGCTACGTCATCTACGACGTGCGGGAGATCGACGGCCATCAGCTTCTGCTGCTGCGGAATCCGCCAGGCGATCATGACGAGTGGAAGGGCGACTGGAGCGACCACTCTCGGCTCTGGACTCGGCGGCTGAAGAAAATGCTGCATTGGAACCCCAACAGCGAGGACAACACGTTCTGGATGAGCTTCGACGACTTCTGCCACGCGTTCCGGAGCCTGTACATTTGCAGATACTACGATCCGGCCAAGTGGCCCATCCAGATCCACCATGGCCGGTGGCAGGGCGAGACGGCCTGTGGCCTGCCCACGCAGCACAATCCGAACTGCGAGCTGGATGGGAATCCGCAGTACTCGCTCTCGGTGCCTCGTCCAGCCGAGGTCATGATCACAGTCACGCAGGTCGATCCTGCCGGCTTGGCTCCCGTCGACGTCTTGCCCATCGCTGTCTACATCGTGGCGCAGGGATCGCATAAAGACCGCGCCAGTCGCGTCAAGCAGCTCACCAAGCACCAAGTGGTGGCGCACAGCGGCGAGCCCGTGCGCCAGCGCGAAGTCCACGTTCACTGCTCGCTGGAAGGACGCACGTACACGGTGCTGGTGGCAGCGTACAAGAAAGGCATGGAGGGTCCGTTCAAGCTCACGGTGCAGAGCAACTACCCGCTGGAGATCGAGCAGCTCTGGCCGGCCGTGTGGAAGGACCCGGCCAAGGCCACCATGGCCGAGAAGATGGCGGCCAAGGTGAAGGAGACCGTAGCCGAGTCCTCCGCCATGGCCAAGATCCGCGAGAAGACCGACGAGATTGCGAGCAAGATCGTGGCGGGAGCGGCCGTCATGGACCACGTGATGCGGGACGACGCTGCGGCGCTCAAGGAGCAGCTGGAGAAGCAGCAGCTGGAGCAGGCGGAAACGCAGGCCAAAGCGTCGGCTGCGAACGGCAAGAGCGCTGCCAAGAAGCCGCAACATGCCTGGATCGAGCAGTGGGACGAGAACGCAGGCAAGCCCTTTTACTTTAACAAGCAGACCGGTATGTCTTCATGGACCAAGCCGGAGGACTTCTGACTGCAGAGACACGGCATGAGAGAGGATAATAGAGAGATCTCCATACGCAGACAGACGTGCAACGTGCAACAGTATATCAAACGTCATTACTCTTTCTCTGGAGTCTTCTTGGGCGATGGAGAAGCGCTCGCTCTTGTTTAGGCGAAGGCTTAGGCCAGCTCCACGCTCTTGCCGCTGGCCTTGGACCACTTGAGCAGCGCCTCCAGCATCACATTGTCGTCGGCGTCGCCCGTGACGAGGATCTGCTGCTTCTCGACGTCGCACTTGACATCCGTCACACCTGCCACGTCATCATCATGAGTCACTCAGTCCACACGCCAAGGCAGCTGCATCGGCAGAAGGGGGAGATAGCAGAGAGGGACGTGGACGCACCTTCGATCTTGTTGAGGATGCGCGTGCAGGCGCTGGAGCAGCCGTCGCAGGTCATGCCCACCTTGAACTCAGTCACCTTGGTCATCTTGGCGTCTTGCAACTTGAAAAGTGAGCTCCTCAGCTTGTTTCCCGCAGTGCGATGTCGTGCGAAGGTCGCTCCAACAACCGCAATTGTTGATTGGGCAAGGCAATATCTGATTTGGCCTCCACTGGCCTCATGGCCTCGACTCTACAAGAGCCAGATAGAGATTCAATTGGAAATGTATTACTCGTTACTTTGGCAATGGACTCCTGACTTCCGAGCCGGTTGATGGACGCAAAGCTCCCTTCCTTATCTCATTCTGATAGGACAAGAGGCACTTACATCACGCTGAGCACATCGTACACGCTCGACTTCTTGAACTCCTCGTCATCGTCCAGATCCAGCTCCACGTTCACGCACATGAGCGAGTCTTCGCTGTTGCCGTCGCCGCTGAGCAGCTTGATCTGGTAGTTACCCGAAGGAGCAATGATCGGGAGGTTCACATCGACCTTCAAGGCGGACGAACCGCCCGACTTGACTGGGCACTGGAAGCCGTGCACGTCAATGTGGCCAAGGCCAAGCGGAAGCGGGATGTGGGTGTCGCCGCAGAGCTTGCCAGTGTGTCCGAACACCTGCTGACCACCGAGCATAACATGTAGCTTGAAGTCAGCAGTGTTCAGGTCCTCCTTGAACTGGCCGTGGCCACTGAAGACCACAGGCTTGCCGCGCTTGGGCGCGAGAGGAGAGATCTCCAGATCGTCGAAGAGGATGCCAGCCTTGGTCTTGTCGCCGCACTGGCTGATCTTGGCCGAGGACCACAGGTTCGTCTGCGTAGACTTGTCCACCGCCACGTACGACTGCGTCGCTTCTTCAGGCTTGCTCTGGGAAAGCACAGCGAACGGGTAACTGGGAGCGAGAGCGATGCCGCACTGTCCAGAAGGACCCTTGTCTCCACGCGACATGCGGATGTAGCCCTCTTCTCCCCAGGATCCTCCCCACGAGTTCTTCACCTTCCAGAACTTCTGGCCGTCTTCCACGCCGTAGCCCACAGCCAGCACACCGTGGTCCAGCTGCGTGCCGCACGTCAGATTGAACACGCCCGACTTGTAGAACTGGAACGCGCGCTGGTCAGCTTCAATGGCCACCGACACCGGCTGCTGAGCCACCGCGATCTTCAACGCCTTCTCGTCCTGAGGGTTGACGTCCTGGAAGCCCGTGACCTTCACGACCTCCTGGCACGTGCGGCACACCGTGCGGTGGCCCACGTAGCTGTAGTTGGACTCGCTGCAGAGGCCGTGGCTTTCGATCCACTGGAAAGCGTGGTCCATGAGGCCGCCGTTGCAGCCCATGTCTCCGTTGTCATCGCAATCCACGAGCTCCTGCTCCGACAGGTTGGGGAGCGTGCCCGTGGCCACAAAGGTCGCGCCTTCCACAGCGCCAGTCGTCGAGAACGCCCAGCAAGAGCTACAGAAAGCAATCATTAGTTTCTCAGCCAATCAATCCATGGAAGCAAAGCGCAGCTGCCTTCTTACCCGCACATGCCCTGGTTCTTCACCGGCGTGACCGCGCCCTTCGCGACCCAGTCCACGCTGTCGGGCACCTTGGAGTCGTCGTACAGCAGGTTGTCCTTGCGGTTGACCAGACGCTGCTGCATGTAACTGGCAGGCAGCTTGAGCCCCATGACCTGGGACTTGAACTCACCAAAGGACAGATGCGAGTACGCGTTGTGGCCAAAGGTCACGCCGTCGTGCTCCTCGTTCTGCGACGAGATGAACATGTCGTTCAGGATGTAGTTCTCCAGGCTGCGCGCGTACTGGACGGCGTCCGCGAAGGTCAGGTGGTGCGCACGCATCCAGGACTCGAACTCCTGCTCGTACTGCAGGGCGGACTTGGCCTGGGCCGCGCCGCAAAGCGCCAGTGACAGCAGGGCGATCGATCGGAGCACGCGCATGTTTCTCTTGGATGGAGGGCCGGGGGGTTTCCCTTGTGGATCGGATGCGAGAATGAGCAAGCGCTGAAGGATATCGGAGCTTGAAGTGGGTCAAGAGAGAACATCCGCTAACGCTCGCTTACATTCAACTACAGTAGGTAAAATGAAAGAACACGCTTGGAAACTGCTGGGACGTTAGAGGGTGTTAACGGATAAGCGCGGGAGATGGGCAATTGTTCTCGCAAGACCAACACTCTCGACAGACGAAAAAGATTGATTATTGAGTACAGTACCATGATGTATCACAGAGCGAGTCCACTATAAAGAGCAAAACGAAGATTTGACAAACATTCCTATCTGAGAATGCAAGTACTGAGACATCTCGAATAAAGGCTCAACGTTCAAGACTCTAACTTCAACTGATATCGGGTGACGCCAGACCCAGAAGGTTTATCACAGACACAGAAGGTTTATCACTTTTCACCTTCAGCATCACATTTCCAACAAAAACACCAGATGAATAAAAAATCGCAGTTGACAGGTCCTACTGTACCGTCTTCAACAGCAAAAGTAACCGCCAGGTCATGCTCCAGTTTACTTGGAATTTGTATGACCCCAGCATACCCTCTCTAACACGATACGTAGATCCAGTAGCCTCAAGTCGCAACTTGGCGACAGTCAACTCAGAAGACGCATCCACTTGAGAGAAAGCCATGGAGCAATCGCCCGTCGTCGGTCCCCGCCCTGCGGCGTCCATGGAGTCCACGGCAGCCAATGTGGCCAGTAGCCGCAGGTCTGCGGTCGTGCAGCACGACGACCTGCTCTGCTCCATCTGCTTCGACATCCTGTGCTTCCCCGTGACGCTTCCCTGCGGGTGCGTGTCTTTGGCCGAACTGAAGAGCTCCTCATGCGACTGACTCACTTGCGTCAATGCACAGGCACAACTTCGATCGGGGATGCATCCTCACTGCGTGGGAGTACGATACTGATGCAGCACGCCAGCCACAAGAAACTGAGGACGCGAATTCCGACGACGAACAGCCAGCAAAGACGCACTCGTGCCCATTATGTCGCCAACCGTCAGGCATCACGAAGATCGAAGACGTGCAAGTGAACTTGCTGCTGAAGGATCTAATCTCCATGCTCTACCCTGCCGAAACGCAGGGCGTAGCGACGGCCAGCAAGCAGAAGTGGGTCACGCGCTTGCCAACACGGATCTCTGCTGACGCGACTGCTGCGCCAAGTCGCACGACGTACCGGACGACATCGTCCTTTATCTATTTCTGCCTGGCCACGCTGGCCGATCCGCCAGGCTTTGTGCTCGCAGTGCTCTTGCTGCTCGGCCTTGTGGCGATAGCGTACAACCCGCAGCCGTCGCTGCTCAATGGTTCCACCAACGCCAATCTCTTCGAGATCATGGACCAGCTCTTCAACACCTTCGCACTGCTGGTGCACGAGTTCTCGCGCCAAATGGACCAGCTGGGCCAAGTTCTGCCCTGGATCCACTTTCTCTCGTACATTCTGTGAGAAGAATTGTCAACCGAAATGCGTATATTTAAGACCTAAGCGCTAAACCCAAATAAATACTGCATGGCAACACAACTAATACCGCAATGAGCAGAAGCAGGCAACGCCAGCCTTGATCCAGTACTCCTGATCGCAGAAGAGCACTTGGGCGTTGGTCTCAGACACCAACGAATTGCGCCAGATCGTCTTCTTGGTCGCTGGGATCTCGATCCACATGACGAAGTTGGTCGAGTGACCCGTTGTGGACAGCGTACCCGTTCGAGTGAGGATCTTGTACACGGGGCAGCGGTAGATGCCACCCTGTGGAGCAGCACGGTTTGGCTGTGGCAGTAAATGAATCACGGGCATTTTCGCAAATAGCTCGCGAGGCAGTGGGTCATCGAGCGCCTGGTTCTCCTTATTCCAACGTGCACCCTCGATGAAGAGTCCGTAGGTGTAGCAGCCATTTTCTGGACGGGCTGTGAGCTCGTGCACATCCTGAGTCAGCATGATGAACTGGAAAGAAAGCGAGTCGATCGGCATCTTGTACTTTCGTGCATGGTTTTGAATCGTGCCGGTCATAAATCCCTGTGGGAAGAAGAACCCTGAGATCCAAAACACTGCAGGAATGCCGTGGGCGATCCACTTGGCTACAAAGTCTAGACGATCTAGTAGATCTTTCACCCACGGACCGAGAGGCTTCAATGATGGATATGCTTTGGACTCCCAAATAGCTGGAACTTTTTGATCGTACAGCGAATTGCCCATAGCTTCAAGCTCGGCCGACATGACAACCAAGCCTTTCAAGCCTTTCTGCACCAATTGAAGCGTGGAAGCCATGATATTAATCAGTTTGTTGAAGCGCTCGACCTCTTGCGCCAGCACCGTGTTCATAGACTCCGAGTACGACACCGGATATGCTGCCTGCACCTGATCCAGATCAAATACCCGGGGCAATTTGGTTTCAATCGACTTCGCAGCGTCAGCAATGATCTCTTCACGCGATTTACCAGCACCAGCGCTAACGCGGGGCTGTAGCGACAGGATAATGTCGAACACTTCGTATGTCTCGGACTGCGCGCATGTGATGTTGGCATTTTCATGCATGCCGAAAACCTCGGGTTCCGGATTAATCGGTAGCGAGTTGATGTAGTTGACGTAGCTTAAGTATGGCGTATCAGGATCGGACGTGAACGAATAGTAAATGCCGCTTTTGGAGAATTTGTATCCGTCCTGCAAAATCGCATCTTTGAAAAAGGTCATCAGGATGACGTCGGACGTCCGCATGTCTTTGTCGTCAGTGATACGACCTCCGTAATTGATTGTGGATGTCATGACCTGAAGCACATCAAACGGGATCTGCTCGTACGTATCCAGAAACATCTCCAGCTGAGCCATACTGATGTCCAGATCAGTCTCGTTGAACTGGTATGGAATATTCCAGCCGAGCGCACCGAATCGCTTTCGCTCACAGACAATCGCATGGTAAAAGCAAAGCCCAAAGAGAAGCTTGCGGAACACTTGAGGCTTTTTAGTCACGCCGAGGCGATCGTCGTTGATTTTATAGTACGTGTTCTTTAGATTGGCGCGCAATCCTTTGGGAGCTTCTTTTGTCATTTTCACACCATCTTGAAGCACAGAGGCTGGGAACACTGGGGTCGGCATACTCGTAAGCCACAGCCGGAAGTCAGCGTGGAGCTTGGTAGGGTCCAATTCTTCACAAATACGCTCAAGTTCAGTCATCCAACTTAGTGCGAGATGGCAATTTTGCAACAGCACCCATTCACCCTTAGTGGTCGCGTTTTCAATCATTCGAGCGGCGATTGCGCCTTGGCCTTGCCCCAGTGCAATGGATTTTAATTTCGAATCCATTCCCGTACTCACCGCAAACGTGATTAAATCCTTTGCAGGATCAGAGCCTTGTGATAACACAAAAATCAATGGGGTTATTGGTGTTGCATCCTCAAAAGTATTACTCAAGTCGAACGGCGGCGGCTCAATGAATTCCTTTCCAAGCTTGGCACATACGAGGTTTTGAATTCCAGGCATCATTTTGTCTGGTCGAAGTACTCGCAATATACACAATCGCTGGAAAGGATCCAGTGTTGACTCCAACATGCCAGGAATTGGGTGGTTTTCGGGCTCTGTCGAGTCAAAGATGCTTCGAAATGCCGTGACGTGTCTTTTAAATTCACCCACAAGCAGTGCAAATGCTGGGAATGTTGCCAAATTGCAGATTTCATTCCATGCATAGGCCTCCAGCCAGCCTGGTGCTGGATTTTCGGCCTGTATCGGACTACTTGCTGACATTCCCGAGATCAAAAATCGCCATTCTCCCGGGTCGATCTCGTCGTTTCCTTGCATGATCTTGATGGTCAGCAAGAACGAAAACAGCAACTTGTGCTTCTCAAAGAGCGAGCGACAGATATTCTTGTACACTGAGTACGTAAAATAATCGTTGAGATTCTTTAGTCGCCCTTCAAGGGTTGACGAGATTTTCGCTGATTGAATTCCTCGAACAAACAATCCCGTAAACCAAGTGAGTGAATACTGGTACATTGGGTCGACCAACGACAGGTCTGCAATGCAAAAGAAGAGCAAAGCGGCACGGAAGGCAACAGGACGATATCCATCACTGCGAGCGTCAATTTCTTTTTCAGTTTCTTCTGCCTCTTTCATTTTGGCCATCACTACCGCAGACGTTTGCTTAGCAGATGCGAGCGTCTCAATCAAATTTGTGTCGTCCAAAATGTTGCCTTCTGAGTGCGATAGCAAGTATAGAATCTGGTTCTCGATTTCGTATAGTTGCCGCTTTCCTTCAGCATTCGAGATCACAAGCTCGTTCTTCTTGGCAGCAAGGTCAGGCATTTCTTTCAAAACAACTACACCCAAAAGTTGCTCTTCTAGCCCCTTCATGGTGATCGTAAAATTGAGAAGACTCACTTTCACACAAACTTCTGGTGCGTAGTGCGGATTTGCAAGTTTCGTGGTCATGTAGAAGCGGAAGCTCTCATTGTACGGAATAATATTCTCACCAAGACGAATCATATCTTGACCTCCTTGCTTGAACTTCTGTTGCAAAAGAACGGGTTCCAGAGCTGCATCCAGCTCTTCACCTACATTCTCGAGGAGCACCCATTTACCAAATCGAATGCCGTTTTCTAGGCAGCGCAAAAAGTTGCGATCAGATTGCTTGACTACGTCCATTCCGTTGTCGCAAAGTGCTTTATCCTTGCCTAAGTTTTTGATAAAACGATTTGCCTGTCCCTGAGGATCAATTAGAAGAGACCATCTCCTTGCACGCGATATAATAATGCCATTTTGAGTAGACACTGTATCTGTGGGAAGTCCCGCAATCTGCCACGAGCGCAATTTCACTGGATCTTGAAGTGTTCTGATAATGTCACACCCCGGAGAATGCGGCACATTATACTTAACAAGTGCTTCATGCCACGATTCCACCAAGGATTCGCGAAATTCAGCAGTGAATGCGCCTAAATAACTGATCGTTCCTGCAGAAACCAGCACATCACCTGTTAAATTTGCATAGTCCGTTTGCAGCTGAGCTACAGTCTCTTTCCAGCGTGCTTCTTCGCCACCTAGTCCACCGATCAACGTTTCGGCATTCTGCAACTGAACTTGGCACTGAATCACTTTTGCTGCGAGCTCTTCTTTCTTTGCAACGGCTCCGTTATATGAACGCTCTAGTTCCGCAAGTCGGTCGCTGACTTGTTGCAAGTTGTCTTGCGCTCCTTTCAAAACTGCAAGAGTCTCATCAAGTTCTTTCTGAGCACCAGCAAGTGCCATTTTCTTTGGCTCCACAGCTTTTGCCACAAAATGATACGTGTACATCGCGCGAGCCCACATGCAAATAGCCGTACAGGCTTTTGATGATTTCTCAATCGCCTCGGGCGTAAAATTTGGGTCTTCCATGTACGTAACGACCTTGGCAATGATACTATCGGGAATATTATCTTTATCGAACGTCAACAAGTTTTCCATAAACTTGTTTGCATTCGATAGCACCACTTTCTGTGCAACCTCCCAGTAATCGTTAATTTTTTTACCTGGTCGATCAGGATCAGGCTTGCTGACTGGTTTTTGGCCAAACAGAATACTGACAACCTCCATCGTCAATTTCACACCTGATGGTGGTGTCTTGAGAGCCTTTACTTCATCAATGTCTGCCTTCTTCAGTTTGTTCAAGCACTCAAGCGCTGCATCGAGTGCTGGCAATGCTGCGTCAAGATCTCGCTGAGCAGATTCTGCAATTTCCTTAGTCGCACTTGCCTTGACACTTGCTGCTGCTTCTTCTTTTTCGACAGTCGCCTTCGTGACATCGGCCTCGGCACTATCTTTCGCAATTTGTACCATCATTTGCTCCACTTCAATTTGAGTTGAAGCGAGCACTGGTTGCAGTTCAACCAACTCCGTTTGCATGGTCGCAACCAGAGCTTTCGTTTCAGACAACTTATCGACACCGTTCTGTAGGCGACTACGCATGGTGTTCACTTCTTCACGCTTGGAGACCAGAACGCTCTTGAATGTGGAAAGAAGCTCTAGATAACTGGTTGGTGTGACGTAGAAATACCGGCGAAGCACATTAAAAAATGTCTTTGACGTCGATTCGACACTTTGATGGATCACCTTAAACGACTCCACTAGTGCATGAAGTTGGTCTCCAAGGTTCAGGTTTCCGCCGTTTAAGATAGCAGTAGCGACAGAGTTCAGAGCTTCTGCAGGCCATTCGCTGAACCAGTCAATAGTCGAACAATTAACAAGAGATGGGAACATTCGCAAACGATCACGAAACAGTGCGCCGATGGGGCTCATACAGATCACTAAGTGAATATTCCTGCGCACGCGCATAATGTACTGCTGGAAAATGTTGGTCTTCGTAGGGGGAATTTGCTTTTTCTGGCAATCAATTCTGCAGGAAGTGATGATCTGGTCCATATCTTCTGGGCCGTACAGATTAGGCACATTTCCAGAATTCAAGACACCGTTCAAATCTTCTAACATAGTTTCATTTACAACTTGCACGTCTGAAAAGAGAAACACAACGGGTGTGTCTTTAACTCCTGCAAGTAGCAGGCATTTTTTCACATCATCTCGCCATTCGACCATACCATATCCTTTCACGATTTCCACCTGGAAGCATTTGTACCCTGCCATGTAGGTTGCCAACTTGGTCAAACTCTGTCGACCACTGCCACCGACACCCAGCAGCAATGCGTTGCCCATAGGCTGTCGAATGATTCGAGAAATTCGAGACACATGCTCCACTGCATCCATGAACAAAACAAGTGCCATAGGCGCCTTGCTTTCAGCGTTGTAGTCGAATAAATACTCTTCAATTGTCCCAAGCACTTTGTCCACTTGAACAACCTCCTCATAAATCTTTGGATCGGCTCCAGGCACCAGGTAGTCGCCATAGATCAGGTACTCGTTTGTCACAATTTTGTCGTAGTCCGTGCCGAAAAATTCGGCGACGGACTTTCGCATTAAGCGCAAGAACCAGTCGTGATCTTGTTGGGAAATCATTCGATCCTCGAAAACGCGTTTGCACTCATGAATCCAAAGCCGAATCAGACCGTCAGAGTCCGTGATCTTACGATTATCACCCATGAGCACTCCCTGAAACACTTTGGCTAAGTCGCGCAAGTTGAAAGTGTAATGTGACTTTGCCGGTGTAGGCAATAGCTCAGAGCAGATCGTACTGTACACTGTAATGGACGCATTGACCATGCTGTCAGTGAGACGACCAATTTCGGATGCGAACGAGGTCAAAAAGTTTCCCAAAATCGTGCTGAAAATGATCTTTTTGCTGTCATCGCCCAATTCAGCATAGCCGATCACGTTAAAATGTCGCACGAGTCTGGGAGTAATCGGGTTTCGACCGCCACCAGGCGGACCCATTGAAGCGACATACAAAACATCGATGATACTTCGGAAGACCAGTAGCTTTCGATCGTACCACCCACCTTGGTCGAACCACTGACGCACCAGTTCTAAAGGTGGCTGGGCGAAATATTTTTCTCGTTTCGGCATATTTAGATCGTCTATGTAGACGATATACTTCTTGCCTGCTGGCGGTCCATAGACGCCTTTTCTTCGTTTTTCCATTTTCGCATCTAGTAAATCTTGTGTCTGGTTTACAGACGTTTGTGCTGAAAACGACACCGGAATCGGAATAATTACGTCCGCTGGTAAGGACATAAGGTATCTCGTAATGTTCACGGTCTTGCCCGTGCCTGTACCACCAACCATGAGCACATGCTTACCGGTTTTCATCAAAGCATCAAGCAAAAAGGTGTTGCGCACTGAATCAGCTGTGGGAACGACAATGTCAGCAAAGGATGTGTTGGCTGGGACTTTGTAAGCAGCAATGGTATCCATCCAGAGCATCCACTTGTGGTCCTTGAGTGAATAGCAATAGTCGTAAACAAGTCCAGCGGGTGGCATAGGTGGGTGACTGTTGTTGGCGCTCATTTCACCGCGGAGAAAGCTATCAAAGCGCACTCTCCCGGCATCGTTTGTGGTTGCGCCCACCGACCAAACCAAGGCAAATATGAACAATGGTTCTATGTCAACTTTAAACTGGGGTCCAGGCTGAAGAGCGTCACCGCTACCGTCTATCCTCTCTCGATACGCGTCCAGTGTGCAGTCTAAAATACTCATGAGACTTTGAGCTAGATTGTTGTCCATAGTTGGTACCAATTCGCTCATGAAAGATCGCATGAATGATACGGAGGAGTGCAAATACACGTCAAACAACTTGAGAAAAATGTGACCGAACGGCATAATAGACTTCGGAAGCATTTCAAGCCAGGAATCGACGAGCGGTGCCAAGCCAAGTGTGCTTGGCTCCATGTAAACCATTCCTGTACGGCTAACTGTTGCGGGTGATGCCACCGACAGATCCTCAACCTCAAACATCATAGTCATCTGGTTCGACATCTGCAGCATTTCGCCACTGTTTAGACAGAGTTTTTTGTTGTCATCAAGCACAGTGTTCATATTCTCGATCCAAATGGCATCAACTGGTCCATCGAATATGATCCACTTTCTGTCCTGTTTTGTACAACTCGCAGCGGTACGGTACAGCGTGGACAGGATACCGTCCTGCCACTCATGCGTGTTTGGATCAAATTCACCATAGAGCTGCCCCATTGTGATCGATTTGGGGTTTAACTGATACTTGACGACCTTCTCAAAAGCAAAACCTGTTTCGTTGCGAATTTTCAGCTCGGTCAATGCTTCAGCTAACACATTAATATTGCAGGATTTGCCTCCGCCAGTTGCACCAACTACCATGAGACCGTGACGAACGACGATTGTTTCGTAAAGCTGGATGCATTTTGTAAGGAAGTAGGGAACAGGTTGAAGTCCCAGGCGATGAGTCTTTAGCTTAATCACACTGATAAGCGCCCCGAGATCAAGGTTCGGACGCTTTTTGCCTGGAAAAAGATCACTGATAATACCGTTGAACAAAGGAATATCGTGGGCCAGGAATTTGGGCAGATTGACATCCTGAAGTGCTCGAAGCAAAAGAACATCTTCGTCCATGTCTGGGTCGTCACGTTTCAAATTACCAGCAGCAGTAATAGTTGTTTTTACAGCACGCATGCCGTAGTCGTAGTGGAACTGTGATGACAACTGCTCTGAACATAATTTGAAGGTGGTCACCATTTTAGCTCCGAGCGCTCGGGCGTCCGAAAAGCCATAAGCGAAAAACATAATTTCGCCGATAAGTGCGTAATCAGGGACCATCATGGCCACTGGACGGAAAAGAGCAGCAAGCGAGTCAGGGAGCTCACTTCGACCTGCGTAACCAGGATTCATCGTAATAAAGACGCCAAACTGGTCGCTTAGCTTGATGTCTGAACCTTCAAAGATAATTCGAGTATCTCCTCGTCGAATGCCGAGTTGCAGGGTGACGACTTGCTGCCCAACCACTGACAACACTTCGATATCGATTCGATTGAATTCATCGAAACACGCCCACGCACCACAGGACGCAAGCCCTTTGAAAAACTTGCCCATGGCAATATAGTCCAGGCCATCTGAGCAATTAAACACAACACACTGTTTCGCCAATGCTTTAGCAAGATCTTTCGTAGTCTCTGTTTTTCCCGTTCCAGCAGGTCCAGCTGGAGCACCACCAAGAATCATTTGTAGGGCTCCCATAAGCGTCAGATAGCATTTATCAGTCAACGGTGTAATGACAAGACGAAATGAATTTCCCAAATACTCGTATCCGTAAGGCCTCCTAGATGTCACAGCTTGAACCCATAGGTCGTTGTCCCAGTAATACTTCAGCTGCGAGCTCCAAAGAAAATCGCCCTTGGACTCCACGTTCAGGGCGATCAGCTTCCTAGTGACGTCTCGAGCGTGGACATCAATAACTGTAAGTGCACCGCATGTAATACGGGACATGTTATCCAAATTCCCCCGAACAAGCGTCACCATATCTGCCAACTGACCCAGTTGCCGGGTCATCATTTTATTTACTCCTTCACGGCCTTCGTTATCCATCGCTTCTTCCATTTCTCGAGTCCAGTGCATTTGACTTCCATTCAGTACGCACATTCCGGTCCACTTCTGAATCCAGACCGTTCGATCAATCCGTGTATAATCAATAATAGAAAGCTCCATTTGTTTTCGAATCGAAATTTTCATCATATTTTCGACTTCCATCATCCAGTGCTCCACATTTTTGTTTTTGGGGTCCACTTGGGTCACAAATCCGACTTTTTCGCCTTCAGCAGAAATCATTGCACTGATATTCAAATCCTCTTCAAATGTCACCTGAACTATACCTTCAAAGCACTTTTTTAGATGCGGCTGAACGAGCTTTACGTCTTTGGACTCCGATAAAATTGACAGTAACTCATCATTAGACAAAAAGTAAAACCGTGCAAAAGCTGAGCGCTTCACTTCGAGGTAGTCACTCAACCCCTTTTGTACCATTTCCAAAAAGTAGTTCGATTCCTTAAACTTTTCTAGCAATTTGCTATTCTTGCAAAACTCAACACACTTTGGTTTGGATCGAGCAGAGGCAAGAGTCTGGCGCCAGTTTTTATCCACAGAAGCAAACCTCTTTCCTTCTGCGGGAAGTTGCTTGTTGATATCGGGGGATTCAAAAATCGGCTGCAAGTACAACCAGTTTCGCTGCACAGCCAACCATTCTTCCAAAACTTCCGAAATCATTTGCAAAGTAGAATTCCAATCAACAATTTCGTCTTCAAATGGCCCCTTGAAAGATGAAAACATCATTGCTTGCGTCATCGTCACGTGCTCATCTAGTACAACCTGAATTTCGTCGACGCCTTTAATCACATACGTTCCCGTTTCTCGGTACGAAATGATCTGGAGATCGATTTTCTCCCACACACCCTTCATAGTCACAAGGGCTTGCTCTACTTGATACTCCTTGCTTGCTGCTTCGGCGACTTTAACAATATCATCTATACGATCTAACAGATTCAGCTGGAAAATATTCGTAAGCGTGAAGCTTTCGTCAATTTCCAGGTCAAAACCAATGTTCTTGCTCAACTCGGTCCAATGTCTTTGGCGCATGCCTGGATTTCGTAAGGCTACAATAAGCGGGACGTATGGCTTGAAGACTGAGATCTGCTCTTTCACCGTTTCAGCAA
The DNA here is from genome assembly GCA_023337935.1 of Elongisporangium anandrum. Lineage (NCBI taxonomy): Eukaryota > Oomycota > Peronosporomycetes > Pythiales > Pythiaceae > Elongisporangium > Elongisporangium anandrum. The sequence goes on from JAADXR010000003.1 coordinate 38,072, forward strand.
TCTTTGTGCAAGCATCGTTTCCATTATTACTGAAAAACTTGAACGCCTTCTGAATAGATGTACTATATGTATCAACTAATTTTTCAACGTCTTCAGCCACAATATCCATGAAGCTTCCTTGAATCCAGCTCTTTCGGCTTTGGATCCAATTATAAGATGTCGCCCAAAGCATGTTATAAGGTTCGAAGTTCTTTTTTGCAAGCGCTAAGGCATCATAAGCCGTGACTTCTTTACCGAAAAGCGTTTCTCGACTATTGAACAGGATTGCGTCTTGTTGTGCTTGCTCCAATTTTTTTTGAACTGTCATTGCGTGGTGCGCAACGTCGTCAACGAACGCGAGGTTGTCGTACCGAGCAAAACTTTCAATTTCTTCCAATAATGCGGCCAGGGTTTTTTCGAATCGCTCTTGCTCAGATTCCATTTGCTTTGCAAATTTGTCTTTTCGTTCATCTAGAGCCCACTTGAACCGAGAACTCTGAGCAATAATCTTTTGAGGCCATCCTTGCACGTTCCACGTCAATCTCAAATGCTCGTCACTAACATAGTAGTGACATTCGTCAACGAGCGCATTATCCCGTACCATTTGAGCGATCTCATCCTGGAGAGGCTGCATCAGAGTCGGAATACCAGATATATACTCCTGCAGCGCTGTCAAACTTTCAATATCTTTTGGGGTAGCCGCAAGATTCTGGTTCACTTCTTCGAATTTGCCCATAATCCGCGCTGCGACTTGAAAGCAATAGGCTACCTGTGCTTCCAGCAATTTGGTGAAAATTTCCCGGTGTTTTTTTGCCAGCGTGAATCGAATATTTGTCAAATCCACTAAAAAGAAGCCGAGGTTAACAGCTCGAGAAGGGATAGTGCTCAGCAAGAGCTCTTCTTGCTCACGATGGTATGTCACGAGTCGGCGAAGCTCGTTCAGCTCGACTGGGGGTATCAACGAAGGTGCATCATCACCATCACCAGAACTGTCATCTCCTTTGGTTCGTGGTGTCGAAATAGCAACTGGCTGAGGACGAATAATTGTTTTCAAATAATCTTCGACGTTCAAATTCAGCAATTGGACGTACTGGCTGAATTGGGAATGGTAATGGACAAGTGGAATTGTTGCGCGTTCTACAGCATTTGCAACTCTATTAGAAAGGTCACCTATCAAATCAGCGCTGTTCTCCAAACATGCTATGCTGTCTTGGTTTGGCCAGAAAATACGATCCAGAACAAGACGCTCTACTAGCTCCAATGACTTAAGACGATTCAATGCGCCATCAAACTGAGCAGTTATCGTATGTTGAAAATCTTTTGGACTTGTACCGTATTCGAAACAGTATCCTTCTTGTAGTGATATTTCCTGGAGTGGGCACTGCACTTGGGGATCTTGGGCATTCGCTAGATGCCATTCTTGGATCTCCATTCCACGATGAGCAACCTCCTCCTTGTTCAAAATCCGCTTATCTGTCGAAATAACCAGCTCTACCCGAAACATAGGCTGGTGTGATGAGTTCGATGCTGACTCTGGATCGGGATGATTAACTGGAATAACACGAATAGCGCTTGGGCTGCTCACTTCAACATGGAATTGAGTCATTTCTTCGATCAGCAAGGTGTAATCCAGGAAATTTTGTTGAACTAGGTTCCGCAATGAATCTTCCACCATGTAATTCACTCGCTGAAGAAAGCAACGAAGTTGAGTCTCCAAGTATTTGAGACGATTGGATTCAGCCGTGTTGAATCGAGGATTTTGTGCTAGGTTGAAATGATACTGGATTCTTTTGGCTGCCAAGCGAGTCCAATTATCTCGCATGTATCGTAAACCAGTGTGACTCATTTGAGAATGAGTAGAGCTGAATTCAGCTAAAGTGATACTCTTGGGTGTTGCTCGAACATCACCGAAACAGACTTCGGTTGGCTGCTGATCTAAAAGTAATTTGTGTTTCTCCACGTCGACGCAGCTATTGCGAACATCCAGCAAAGCACTTACTGCGAACGGCAAGTTGATGAATTTGTCATTTGATATACTCAAAAAACGCTGGTTATAGTCAAAATGCGGGAGAGAGACGACCCCACATTGAGGAGGTGGGGGCGGGGGAAAAACATCGGGAAGTGTCAGGTTGTGAAATTCCTTTCGCAAATCATCTTCATTAGTGTCGAAAATGAGCTTGTTCATGGTGTACATGTAGCTTCGGTTAACTTCTTCCAAAAGAGCCGAGGTTCCCGAATTTGCCGGCATGGATGATGCTGAAAAGGTTAATCTGAGAATATTGCTGATGGTTTCCGAATCCAGTTGCGTATCCGAGCTAATCGGCATGCATTCCACATACATAGACTGGCGTAATATGGCTTCTGCTTGATCACGGCGTTTTACAGCAATCCTCAAGCATGAGCTAAAAGCGCTCGGGTCGTCTTGATCCAGGCAAAGCATACTTTCATGTACAACAGGAGATCCAACCCGTTTACCAGCAGACCATGAAACGATATAACGATCCATGAGATCATCAAATGCAGTCACGATACAGCTTGACCATTTCCCTGGTACTCCATTCTGCTCATTCATTGGAAGCGCGACAGCTTTGATTGGACCGAATTTGAGTAATGACTTCAGATCCATCGCACGCTCTTCGATATCCACGAAACACCACAACGGAAGGAAATTCTTGCATATGTTGGGGTCGTGGGCGGAGTTATTATCCACACTATGTGTTGTCGAAATTCCTGGGTATCCCATCTTGGCGCGAGGTAAAATTGTTTCCATCCAAACTGCCAACTCTGCCATATTTTTCTTGTTCACTATGTCCAATAATGGCGAAGGGGCAGGCACCGATGATACAGCGCCAACCGCCTTCTTGGAGAACTTTTTGGTCAAGAGTCCTGTTCCACTTGTACCTCGGGCATTATTCGGATATGCCAATCGGAGATCGGGTGATCGATTTTGGGTTGCAGGTCCGGATGCCAACGAGGGTGAAGTCAAAGAGTCTTGTCGGTCATACTTGTTCAGCTCGTTCAAGACCAAGTTTAAGGTATCTGCTTTCTTACCGACCTAAACATTGCCAAACTTGTCAGTAATGGCAGACACGCAGCATCACGGAGCCACGACGCTTACCGCTTTCGATGACCGCTTACTCATGCTGTAATCGAGCTGTCTAAGCTCGAGGATACACGCAAGCTCACCAGGTCAGCGAGCTGCGTTGAGGCCTGGGTTGGTCCCAGTCTTTGCCAGCTCTGTATGTTCGCGCCCTTTCAGAACAAAACACCTCCCGCCGTTTCGCAACTGTTCAAATGTGCACCAACATTCGCTGTGCTATAAAATGATGTCATAGCATGTCATTCACGAAGGTGATGGAACACTTTTATCAGACAACATGAGTTATGTATTGGAGATGCTCACTCGTGCTAAATTGCGTGCGTTATGGCACAACTTTGCTTGGGAAAATATCGTGCTGCAGCTTTTGCAGTTCTCGGATTAGGGTCGACTTCTTGAACTTCTGTGAGTGCTGAATAGCCTGCTCGATGTATGTTTTGACAACAACATCTCCTCCTTTCATGGATCTGAGAGCACTTAATACAAATTCTTCCTCCTATAAGCATTCATCACAACCAACCACGTGTTAAGCAACGATCACTTAAGAAGATGATATAAACAAATCTCACCTGCTGCGTGATTGTGCGGCACTTGATTAAGCGAAGAATGGTGCTCCATGATTCCCAGTTTTCAGCGAGCACACCGTACACCAAGTGAACGAAACTTTTTTGCTTGCCGCTTTCGTCGCCATCGTGCAAAGGAATCCCCAGCATTTGCGCTGCCTCTGCCTTCACAGAGTAGTTTGAACCAACTGATGTATCGGACATTACTGAATCACCGCTTTCGCTGCGGCCTGGAGAAGCAATCATGGAGGAACCGCTTGATATTGAGGTAGGTGAATGTGAAGGAGAGCCTGGTGAAGACGAAAAAGACGGTGAACTTGGAGCCCGATGGGTCCGTTTTGCTTGTCTCTTTTCTCGTTTCAGTTGAGAAGAGCGCTTGCGAGTACGCTGGCGCTTGGGAGATTGCCCTCCTAGGGCAGCAGCTTCGTCAGCAGCCTCACCTTGATACACATTACTGACAGATTGCTGTTACGTAGTTAATTGGAGTTAGTAATAATCATACAACATTACCAAGCATGTACCGTACCTTGGATGCATTCTTCTTGTAGGGATTGCCGAGGTTGAAGCATAGCTGTCGCCGGCGTAATCCGGTTGGAGTATCTTCATCTGGCTCCGGCTCGCTAAGCGGATTCCGCAGTGCCTCTTTCTTAATCAATCGTGACTCATAATCACTCATCACATCAATTGGTTGGCGATGTTTTTCATCTTCTTCAACAGCTCGGAAACTCGGGGCCAGCTTCATGATGCCATCTTCTTGGTTGAGTTTCACAAATGGTCGTGGTAGCTGAAGGGTGTGCTTCGAGGGTCGGTCAAATAGAGCACGTTTGTTTTTTTGGTGAGATGCGATCAGATCCTTCAGACTCATGCTCGATATAGCATCAAGAGTCAAATCAGCCTGGCCGGTGCTGGAATCTTTGTTCGGCAAAGGTGATGCAGAGGGAGAAGCCTCAGCGAGATTAGACCTACCACCAGCTCCAATAGCACCGTCTGCTCGACTTGGTCGAGCAAAGACTTTGTTGTTACTTTCGCTCTCTGCAATTGCCTGTTCTCGAAGCCGATTCAAGAAGTTTGAAATCTACAATAAAGTATCAATGTCATATACTTATACTATTAACTAGTACAAGCCATCATAAAGACGAGAAACAAACCTGGTAGCTTCGTCCTGAATCTTGAACTTCTGGGATCATATCATGCAGGTTATACCTGCGTAGCACTTTTTTCAGCGGAGCATAATAATAGAGCGGACAGCCGCCAACATATGCTGTGAATGATTCTCTCCATGAAGAAGGCATAGCCTTCGCTTGAAACATCCAGGTTCCAGTCGCTGAAGCAATATTTTGTCCGCTTGCTTGATAAACTCGAGCAGCTTCGACCAAAAGTGCAAATAAAGTGGGAAAATTGTATGGGAGTAGTACGAGCATGGCACTACCAGACGAAGGTCCAGCAGATGGTGAAGCACGAAGAAAGCCGATTGGGTCGCCTAACAATCAATACAAGAGCTAAGATGAGTTCTGATATATAATTTCCGAAGTGATATATAATGCTCACCGATTCGACCATCACCCTTGCTTCCTTGAACATACACCAACCATCGTTGGCCACGAGGTGGGGATGGATTGAGGGTTTGATGCTCGAAGGCGTAGTTGTCCGCGGGAAACTTCAGTGTGTCCAACAACATGTGGTTGGTCGCTGCTTCAATGGCCGTTTCGACTGTTCGACGGTAAAGCAGAGTTGGGTGCGCTTCTCGCGAAGGAAGAGATCCCGTGTTTCGATCCAACCAGAACGATTCTGCAATCGGCCAGCAATATTCTTTTCCGTTGGGAATGGAACTGATCGTATTTCGGATCATTGGAAACTCGTTTTCTCCTTCCGAAGTTTCGCACTTGAACTTCACGACAGCGCCAGCTTTCAGCTGCAAGATGATTTGATCGATACTAAATACAGAAAGCAAAGAGATATGACTTACTTGAGGTGGTGAACGTTCATGCATGATGACTGTGCCACTTTACCTCTGTTCCACAGCCGATTTGGACGTAGGCATGTACAGCATACCGCCGGTAGTCTCACTCAACGCCATGAGATCAGTTGGTATTGACGGCTGGCACTTCACTCCGTTCATGGTCGCAGAGAGCTTGAGAGCGACAGTAAAAAGCCGCTAAAGAGCAGATAAGGCGTAAGTCAGCCTTCTCAGCGCATTATACTTTGGATCGCACGATTGCTTACCTGATCCCATCGATACGGTTCGTGTGTCAGCTCAGCGCCCACAGCGGTCGACGGAGCAATAGTTAGCGCATCCTGAATCATGCCATCAAGGCCAGAGAGCGTCGTGGCGTCGGTGAGCAGAATGCAGACCGCTACATTCGTGTTCCAGGCTGTCCGGCCGAGTCCGTACGTGTCCCAGTTGAACTGTAGTCGGATCTGGTTCATGAGCTCAAAGGCTTGCTTCAAGGAGGAGCCGACGTCGCTCATGTCGTTGGCGCGGAGGTTCTTGAGCTCGTTCAGGAAGGCGTCCTTGTTCGTCGACTGGTCCCAGCCGATGCGCACGCGGCCATTCCACGGTGGGGCCGTCGCGCTTCCATCTGCTCCGCTGGAGCTGCTCGAGTGGCGTGCGTTGGCTGTGGTGTTCTCGTACCCGCAGGAAACCAGCATGAAGTGGTGTTGGTAGCGGCGGTTCGGATCCCGCACGCGCTTCACGAAACGTTCGACGGCCGACTTGGCGTAGTCCAGCAGTGTCATGCCGAAGATCGTGCTCTGGTTCATGGACGCGCTCGTGTCGATCACGAACGTTACCAGCATGATCTCTCTCTCACCCCCGCGCACGCACTCCTGCTTTCCCCTCTTTGCCCCCAATGCAATGCGGAAAGGAGTATTATTCGCCTAGGTACGAAAATGCACAGCTGTTATATAATGTGGTACACCCTAAATGAGGCATCGTAAGCATGGTCATCACATGCAAAGCTGCTGTTACAGGTCGGTGGCTCTTGATCTCCTCGTGTGTGCTTCTATATTGATTACGAACGGAACTTCCTCCGCTTGGCGGCTCGCTCCACGACCGCGGCGGCCGTGATGACCTCGGTTTTCCGACCTTTCCACTGGATGAAATCCGTCGAGTCCTGCACGCCGGCTTGGAACAGCAGCTTCTCTTCCTCGGTCAGCTTGCGCGTGAACTCGGTCGTGTCCTCATCCAGCGAGTTCATTGAGTTGTTGAGGATCTCGCGGTACCGCTCGCCGCCAAAGGCCAGACGCATGATCTCCTTGATCTCGTTCGCGGCCGCATCGTCGACCAGCGGCAGCACGTGCTTGCCCACTTCGTAGAAGTACGCGGAGAAGTCGCGCAGATTCACAGACGAAGGTCCGGCCTTGATCATGCGCCGGAACCGAGGCGTGAGGAACTGCGGCATCTCGAGCGTGACGTCGCCTCGATCGACCAGCGTCTCGGCCAACCACAGCGGAAGCTCCACGGCCGCGCCGCTCTTGAGATCATCGCCCACACAACTCGGGTCCAAGTATGCGCAATCAATGGCGTCCGTTGTGAACGTGCACTTGACACGCTCGTCGCCCGCGAAGATGTCGTTGATGTCGAAGTAGCCGCCCTGCGCGTCCATGCTGCTTCGCTATTGAAAATAGCTCTTGGCGGGAAAGAGACTGTGATCCGTTTTGACAGGGATCTAAGCCTATAACAACGACTGTGCCTAAATCAGTGAAGAGGGACGCTTGGATTTCAGACCCGCAAGATCGATCTGGAGCATAAATGGATACCCAACAGACGCAGCCTCGTGACGAAGAGACCGAGCGCATGGAGCACAAGGTGACGGAGCTGATTCAGTCGTGGGGGCTTTCTCGGTTCAGTGCGCAAATGGTGCGTCAGTGGCTCATGAACTCGCTCGGAGCCGACGATGGACGGGAACGGGAGGACCTGGAGAGGCTGCGCAAGTGGCTCTTGCTGCAATTGAATCACCAGCGACGGCCTGAAAGCCTGTCGAAGTGGCAGCGTGGATGTCCAGAAATTATTCCATCCCTTCGAGCGATGCCTAAATGGGATTGTCAGCTCTTTTCCTGGGTGAGAGCGCTGGAAAGTGCGTATCCCGTGATCAAAGAAGAGCTGCTTGCGCTGAAGAACCAGAAAGGATTCCAGCCGTATCGAGCTCCATCGTGGGCGAGCAACATTGAGGTGCGCATATCAGCTCATGGTAACTGATTGACTCTGGCTTGGGAATCCGATGTTTACAATGGGACGCTGTGGTTGTGCTGTAGGCAAAAGACGGACTAGGAAGTGCTGGTCATGATGCCGGCGACTGGAACGTCTTCTATCTCTATCTTCACAACATGGACTTTGAGGCGAATCGTGCATTGTGTCCAAATACAGTCGCATTGATTGACTCTATTGGAGATCACTACGATCACGCGTTCTTCTCGGCTCTGGCACCCAACACGCACGTCAAAAAGCACCACGGCCCCACCAACAAGAAACTTCGTTGTCATCTTCCACTGATAGTTCCTCCAAACGAAAGCTGCAGGCTGCGAGTAGGTGACGAAGTCCTACACGCAGAAGAGGGCAAGTGCTTCGTATTCGATGACTCGTTTGAGCATGAAGCCTGGAATGAAGATACGACGCACAGTCGGATCGTGCTGATAATTGATGTATGGCACCCTGACCTCAGTGATGCTGAGAAGAAGTTCTTCAGCTTCTTACGCAATGCTCAGCTGCGCATGGATAAAAAACAGAGTGAAGCCACATCCGACAACTTCTACTCCATCATTAAGAAGTCGTATGAGGGCAACCATTCTGTGAAAGAAGCCATTTGGAGCTAGAGAGAATCCATTTGAAGCTGTGTTTTTCAAAATACGTTTTGTTCACATATATTCACATTTCTGCGTTTGTACAATCCCATTGAGACAGAAGATATATCCATTGAGAAAAACGAGCGGCTGCCTGTGCAGAACTCGTTCAATCACTCGCCATCGTAGTCATCGGTCGTATCATCGTCGTCTGGAATAGCAAATCGAATCATCCGGCGTTTTTTTCCTGCTGAGCGTGGTGGTTCTTGAGTTGGTCGCGCTGCTGGCTCTCTTTTCAGCGCGCGTTTCTTCCGATCTTCGTCATGGTCAGATTGAGCGAGGTCGACAGCGTCTGGTTGCGCTACATTTTCATTGATGTTCGCACTTGCGTTGGTATTTCCACTGGCATTCGGGCTTGCATTGGCATTTGCACCACTTGAACTGCCGTTTGCATTCAATCTTGCGAGTGCTTGCGCTGCAATCTTTGCGTGGACTCTCTGAATCGCCTGTGCATTCGCTTTGTTCATGGTCATCGTGTGAGAACCTCGGCGTACGATCGTATCCTTGTCGTTCAGCACAGTGAACGCAACTTGACCAGGTTCCGCGACTTGGGTTTCATCCAACAAGCGAAGGTTGCTTAGCAAATGGCACAATTTCCCGTGAAGGCGAGAAGCTTTGCCTTCGTTGGCATCTGCAGCCTTCATTTTTGCTGGACTTTTCTTCGCTGTGTTTTTTCTTTGAGTTCCAAACTGAGTCTCCAGCAATGTCTTACCTCGAAGCTGCTTTGGAGAGGAAGAAGCCGGCTCATTGCTTGGCGACGCTACAACTCGCTGCAACACTCGCGTTTGTCGGCGCTTTTCTTGATGCATCAACTCTTCAATCGTCCCCTTCATCGTCAGCTGCTCGACAACGACGGATTGAGTAGCTCCCATTCGATGAGCTCGACTGATGACTTGATTCTCCAACGACTCATCCCAGATCTCATCGACCAGAAAGATATGCGTGACAAACGACAGATCCAAACCATGGGAACCAATATCGGACAAGAGAAGCACATTCATCGAGGGATCGCTGCGAAAGTGGGCCAGATCTTCCATTCGCTCCTTCTTCGACACACCGGTGATGAAGTTGGAGATCGGAACTTTCTGCTGCTTGAAAGCAACTCGCACAGCCCAAATGTTGTGCCTGAACTGAGAAAAGACGAGAGCTTTTACTGTGCGCGGAGCTGTCCGAGTAAAACCCCACGAGCTGGTGTGGCTTGCCTCAGCAGACGCATACTCCGCCTTTAGCTCGCCAACTCTCTTAGCAATGTAGAACGCTTTGCTGGAATCAATAAAGTCAAGATGGAGAAGCTCATCCAACGCCACAAATGGCCGCGGATTATGATTTCGCTGGTTTTGCCGATTTTGCTGCCGGTTTTGTGTTTGGTTCCCATTGATGTTATTGCCGGCTCCCTGACTGCTGCTTTTGAAGATCTTTTCTTCAATTACCGTGTATTCAAAACCAGGTTGTAGTTCTTGAAGCTTCTCAGGGTTATAGGTCAAACCACACGTAAAACATACTGGGCCATTGCGGTGAAATTGCTCATCAACGCAATCGGCGCAGCACAGATCACCACACGGAAGGATCAAAACCAATTGCAGATGGCGCTTGCAACTTGAACACTCAGTGCGCAGACCACGAAACGGTGCTCGGCGCAAAAACTCTCGAATAGGAATCATCTTCTCAGGTGAAATTCCAAGCTCCTTGGTGGCGTAGTCAACTGTTTCGGTCAAAACCTTGTCTGACAAAACAACGTCAAGCTCATTCCCACCGCAACAGGCCCGACGAATGTTGCCCATGACTAAGACTGCGTGCGCACGATTGACAGGATTCAACAGACTATCGGGGTGGTCCATGCCAGGGGTTTTGGGGTCCATATTGGTGATCGCCAAGTTCATACGCACCACGTTAGCAATAGAATTGTACTGCTCGTACTCCGTCGGCGTCGGAGCAATCAACACGTTCTGGCGGATTGGCTTGGGAATCAAATGACTGACTGAGTCTTTCGTATGACGCATCATGATTCGGCTGAGTAAATGCTGTAGGCGATAAAACGCGATGACTTCATTGCGCTCAAAAGGAGCCGCAATCGCCTTTACCCATGCCTTTCCATCGGGGTGCCCGTATGGGCGATCTCGCAAAAACGCGAGCAGTCCATGCAGATGACGCAAATCATGAGATCGCAGAGTATTTGGTGTGGGCGTTCCAGTCATGACCCACCTCTTGTCTGCTGAGAAAATGCGCGCCATCTGCATTTGGTTTGTCGGTGTCGTACCGCCGAGCTTGTGTCCTTCATCAACAATTAGTCGAACCCAATGAACCAGCAGCAGCGACGAGATACCCTTGCGAATTTCGCCATCAGCATATCGTTGTGGACCATCTTCAAATCCATAGCGCTTGGGCATCCGCTCTTCCAGAGTTGACGCAGGACGGTAATACTTCCATTCGTTGTCGAGACGCGAAAACGATGTCACAACCACATCAAACTTAGCAAGGGCTGCAGCAGAAGGCAATTCCAAGCCTCGATCGATGAAAATCTTCAATGCACCTTCGTTCACGTAGGTTTCCAGTTGAAATTTCCAGTGCTTTACCAGTGGATCCGGTACGATGATGAGCGATGCATGCGACGACAGTAGTTTATCTGCACGCACATGCCGGCCTCGAGATTTCGCAGACCGGAGTGAGACACCTTCGTCACGTTCACTCAAATCCACCAAGGCGTGAGGCGTCGAACGCTGAGTTTTCGTCCGCAAGATCAGGGCCAACATCGTGATCGTTTTGCCGAGTCCAGGTTCATCGCAAAAGAGACCACCGCGGGCGTCATGGGTCTTAGGAGTCGAGCTGGTCACAATGCGCTGCTCTACGAGATCAATGGATACTTTCGTATTCTCATTTCTTGTGGTCGGGAACGCAAAAGGATGAGGCGGCGGTGATTCCATACGCGCAGAGGCCTCCCGATGCAGCATCCACTTGAGAGCACGACGCTGGTGCAAGTAAAGCACCAATTTCAAATCCGGAACCACTTCATAAGCCAAATGCTGAAACAGAGAGCAAACCATGCTGGCTCTTGCGAGCTCGCGCGCATCCATGAACCGCACGACTTGCTTGAGCACCAGAATTGGCAGGTCGGTCACAATCACTTGACGCTTCGGGCGCTTCATTCGCTCCACGTACGTGCCGTCCTCACGAATATTCATCTGCGCCACGTCGAGCGGCGAAATGAGGCTGCGGAAGACATCGGAGAGGAAGAGTTGCTTGGTCTTGGCCATCGCAGCTGCCTCGCCATGCAAGGCGTGCAGGCGGCAGCCCACAACGTGGCAGGTGCTCTCTTGCGCGTCTTGCAACGTCTTCTCCACGCTTTTGCTGCGCCTCTGCTCGTTCCAGGGCACGACCGACACCAGCGTGGGTTGAAAATGGCAAAGCACAAACTCGAACCCAGTGAGCGGCTTGCCCGTGTCGGGGCAGTCTTGGCTCAAGCGCAGCTGTAGCTCGATGGTGGCGACTGGCGGATCGTTCTTAGTCGTCGTGCAGGAGACCACGTACTTGGCCTCAACAACCAGAATGTCGCGCTCAACCAGATCGATCATTTGCCTCAAGAGACACAGAAACTGGCAGCCGCAATCTTGGCCCTTGACGCATACGAGCTCCTTGGTCACACCAAACGGCAGCGTGGAGAACACGAGCTTGACGCCATCGCCATCGTCCGACTTCAGCTCGACTGGCAGCTCTACTCGCGCTCCAAAGCGGCGAGGGACCTGCTCGTACACAGGCGCGAGGAGCTCCAGCTTGTGGCTCATGGCGGATCGGATTGTTGCACTTGGCGTGCCAACGGTCAGGTGACTGAGCTGCTCCACTATAGAGGGAGGAAGGTGACATGCATTTCGAGAGGTCGGAAAGGGAGATCAGTTTGGGGAGGAAAACATGATCGATCAGATTGGACAGGGTGAAGGGCATGCATGCATCCATTCGCATTCACAGAAGAGAAGAGATGGAGGCGCTGAACCACGCGGCCCAGGCGCCTGATGCGGCCGCTGCCAGCTCTGCGTTCTATCAGTCGCTGCTGCACTGCTGCGGGTCCAACGGATGGGTTGAGCGCATGCAGACTCGCTTCCCGTTCGCGTCGCTGAGCGCCATGTGCGCCGCTTCGGACGACGTGGACAAGGAGCTGTCGACAGCGGATTGGTTGGAAGCCTTTGCTGCGCATCCGCGAGTGAGTTGCGAAGGCACGCTGAGCTGTGTTGTATCTTGTGTTGTGCTGAGTGTCTGCTGGTCTCATTTAGATTGGCCGCGCGAAGAAGCCAATCAAGGAATGGGAAGCGCAAGAGCAAAAGGCATCGTTATCTTTATTGTGGATGTGGCTGAGCTAAGCAAAGCATTAACTCACAACTCATGTGGTGCTTTTCCATTGGACTAATAGTCCACGAAGGACGCCGAGGACTCTGTGTTGGATCGTCTCGAAGAGCTCAACAACCAGTACTTTAACAAGTTCGGGTACGCACAAACGTGGGGATCTATGATATAAACACATGGGCGCTAACACTCGATTGTCTTCTTCTCTAGCTACATCTACATTGTTTGCGCCACGGGCAAGTCCGCGAACGAAATGCTGCAGATCCTCAAGTCTCGATTGAGCAACGACCCACAGAGCGAGATCACGATCGCCGCCGGGGAGCAAAGCAAGATCACGAAGCTCCGCCTCGAGAAGCTGCTGCAACAGTAAGAAAGACCAGCTGCATAATTGGCATCATCAAAGCCAGAGTCCTTCCTCATTCTCGCATGTAGATGGCAGACCCCGACGCCCAAGCTGTAATGCTCCGTACTTATCTGACGCCTATCAGTTAAAAATCCTTCTATCAAGTTCTTAACCGCGTTTTTAACTTCTTTTCCCCATCAGTTGCCGTTTTGAACCTCAGGACACGCGCACGATGGCGATTCCGACGGAGTTGGCGCAGCGTCTCAGGGCGTACGGCCAGGACCACGTGCTCAAGGTCCGTACGCCGTCTCTCCATGGCCAGAAGGCTGTGTGGGGCTGCGGAGTGTCTGATCTGGGCTCTTTTGCTGCTAGTTTTACGAAGCAAACGCGCTGGATGCGCAACAAGTCAACGAACTCGCGAATGAGGTGCGCGGAGAAGAACGCAGCATTCTGTCTCTGTTATCTATAACTGACGCATGATGATGTGTGTAGCTGGGAGAGCTGGATCTCGCCTTCTTGAAGTCGATCTTTGAGGCATCGACTCATGTGGACACTGCCAGTTCGCGTAGTGATCCGATCGCGCCGCTCGATGAGTACGATTTGTTGGAAAATTGCTCTTCTGCGGACAAAAAGCACTGGCTTTCGCTTGGTCTGGAGGCTATCAGCAATAACGAAGTGTGCGCTCTTGTGATGAGTGGCGGGCAGGGCACTCGATTGGGGTTTAATGGACCCAAGGGTGCCTACAGCATCGGTCTTCCCTCCGAGAAGAGTTTGTTTCAGCTGTTTGCAGAGCGAATCCGCAAGCTGGAGCTGCTTGCTGCATCGAAGATCGCTCCTGGAACACCTTCAACCATCAATATTCCGCTGTTCGTGATGACGAGTCCTATGAATCACGAGGAAACCATCGCATTCTTCCGCCAGAAGAATTTCTTTGGACTCGATGAGGCGCAACTCTTTTTCTTCCCACAGGGCACGTTGCCGTGTTTCACGACCGAAGGAAAGTTGATGCTCGAGAGTGCACACAAACTTGCAACAGCCTCCGACGGAAACGGTGGTATTTACAAAGCACTTGCACGTAGCGGCGCGCTTGATAAAATGAAGGCCGACGGAATCAAGTACTTGCACGTGTTTTCCGTGGACAATGCGCTGTGTAAGGTGGCTGATCCTATGTTCATCGGATATTGTATCGACAAAAAAGCAGATTGTGGCAATAAGGTGGTTTGGAAGTCGCGCGCCAATGAAAGTGTCGGAGTAGTCGCAAAGAAAAACGGCAAATTTTGCATCATAGAATACTCGGAGCTGGATAAAGCTACATCCGAACTGACAGATCCTGCTACTGGAAAGCTCGCGTTTGGAGCTGCAAATATTTGCAATCATTTCTTCACGACGTAAGTACTTGATCTGGTTGCTGCAACGTTCAAGGTCTCAACTTACGAAAATGTGTATGACATTAGGGAATTCCTATCGGAAGTTGTTCTCCCAAACTTAAGTCTCGAGTACCATGTTGCGGCCAAAAAGATTCCGGTCACAGACGACTCTGGGAGAACCATTGTTCCCACGACAAACTCTGGCATCAAACTGGAATCGTTTATTTTTGATGTGTTCCCGCTATCGTCCCGAATGGCAGTTCTTTCTGTTCCTCGAGAAACGGAATTTGCACCCGTGAAAAATCCCACTGGAAGCTCAGTTGATTCACCAGAAACTGCTCGCACAATGTTGCACGAAGAAGCGAAATATTGGCTCGTTGCTGCAGCACGAGCGAATTTGGGAGCTGAAGAGCTGAAAGATTTTGTAGCGAACAAGCTGGATCATGCGAAAGCCATTGAAATTTCGCCTTTGGTTTCGTACAATGGTGAAGGTCTCGATAACCGCGTCCTGTCGATGAGAGAACCAATTTTTCGCGAGGTTATTCGATTGGAGAGTCGGATAATGAAGGCTGATTCCTGGTCTATTCCTCCGTCAATTCGACACAATTTCGAGCAGGCAGGCCAGGCGCACATTTTCCGTTTTATTGATGAGAGCAAGATCAGTGCACACGAAGCTTGTGATCTTGTGGAAAATATTCGCACGTTGAAACCTGTGTCCCTGAATAATCTTTTTTACCGCTCGACAACCGCCGATGCTCGCTCACAGCAACTTCCGGACGAAATTGAACCACTTGGAGACAATATGGTGCAGATGTTGAGTGAAACGAGTCCAGATACAGTGGAGCTTTGGTACACTCGAGGTCTTGAAGCGGTAACGAAAGGCATGGTTGGGGCTTTGGTGCTTGCCGGCGGCCAAGGAACTCGTTTGGGCTTTGATGGACCAAAGGGGATGTACGATATTGGTCTACCTTCCAATATCTCGCTCTTTGAAATGTTCGCTCTGCGAATTTTGAAAGTTCAACAGCTTGCCAAGGCTCGCTTCAATTTGACGTCGTCACCTCAGATCCCCTGGTTGGTCATGACATGTGAAATGAACCACACAGAGACGAAAAACTATTTCAAGCAGCAAGATTTTTTTGGTCTTGATGCCTCCCAGATTCATTTCTTTTGTCAAGGAACTTTGCCATGCTTTACAAATGAGGGTAAGTTCATTCTTGAAACCCCAAGTCGACTCTCTCGTGCATCAGATGGAAATGGTGGTATTTATCCGTCCTTGAAAGCCAGCGGTCTTCTGAACTACCTTGAAGTCAACAATGTGCAATATCTGCACGTATTTTCGGTGGACAATGTGCTTTGCAAAGCAGTTGATCCGGTTTTTATCGGATACTGTATTGAAAATGATGCGGACTGCGCTAACAAAGTGGTTTGGAAAGACCGACCGGACGAAAGTGTTGGCGTTTTTGCGAAGAAGAATGGACGCGTTTGTGTGGTCGAGTATAGTGAACTTGATCGTGAATCATCAGAGCTCATGGATCCTGTTTCGGGGAAGCTTGCATTTGGTGCAGCCAATATCTGCAACCATTTTTACCGATTGGATTTCCTGAAGTTTTGTTGCAACCTAGAAGATTTTGCTGAATATCACGTAGCGAAGAAGAAGATCCCGTACGCTGACGATCAAGGCAAAACAATCACACCCACCACAAACACTGGTATCAAGCTGGAGACGTTCATTTTTGATGTGTTCCAACACTCCAAGAACATGAAAGTACTCGGAGTGTCACGCGAAGACGAGTTTGCTCCGGTCAAAAATGCACCTGGTGCTGCTACGGATTCCCCAGACACTGCCCGCCATTTGGTTTCAGAACAGTGCAAGCGTTGGCTTATCAATACAGGTGCAACTTTTGATGATACGACGAACGGATTATGCGAAGTTATGCCGTCGCTGTCCTACAATGGTGAAGGCTTGGACGAAATAGTCAAGAGACATTCCCCGATCCGCCTTCCAGTCGTGCTTGGCCAGCAGGTGCAGACTCCCGAGCAATGAGCGTTTGAATGCTGGACGATCGTGCGGATTCAAGCCCCAACATGTCGTTGTCTGTAGGTGTCAAATTTTGAAGTCCGTATAAAAACGCAGGGAACAAGTCCTATCTGCCTCGTGTGACGGTCACAGCGTTCCTTTACGTCTTCAGAGAACAAATAGACACACTTCCATGTTGAGTTTGCATCATTTTTTGTGTTTTTGTGTGTTACATAGTGCTCGTCTACCGGTAGTCGCTCCGTTCACGTAAATCGGAAAGTGCATGCCAATTCCACCCAGTGAGCCGTTAATGCCCACCGAGTTGCCATTTGCGCACGTTCTAGTCTTGCTTGCTATCTTTTCCATTCTCCGCGTCCATTTCGACATCATCCTTCTTATCTTCTTCATCAGTAGTGGTTGCGTCCGGCTTCTGTTCGTCTTCCGTCTTCTCACTCTCCTGGGCATGCTCTTCCTTAGCAGGTTCCTCCTTAGCGGGCTCTGCCTTAGCAGGCTCCTCCTTAGCGGGCTCTTCCTTTGCAGTCTCTTCCTTGACCGGCGCGTTCGTCGCCGTTTCTTCCTGCGGCTTCTCGGCTTCGGTCAGCTCAGTAGACTCTTTATCCTCCTTCTCTGTTGCCTTCGATGGCGACGAGCTCTTGCTGCGGCTCTTGCGGTCAGTGGCGCTGCGGCTTCGGCTGCGACTGCGGCTGCGCGTCTTCTTGCGCGACGATCGTGCGCCACTACGGCTGCGGCTTCGGCTACGACTGCCACTGGCGCTACGGCTGCGACGGTCACGCGGGATCCGCACGCGAATGAAAGCGCGGTCCGTGCGGTTGCGGAACTCCGTGTCGTCGAGCTTCTCGACCGCATAGCGTACATCCTTCTTGTTCGTGTACTCCACGACGGCGCCGCCGCGACCATCCACTTCCGAGAAGACCACGTCGCCGGCCTTGCGCATGTAGTCCTTCAGATCCTGCCAGGAGGCGCGGGGCGGCAGGTTCGAGACCTCGACGGAGTACTCGCCTGTGCCGCGCACATTGCGCGGGAATCTAGACGAGGCACCGCCACCTCCGCGTCTGCCGCCAGCATTAGCCGGCTCAACGCGCAGACGGTGGCCGTCGTACTCGTAGCCATCGCGGCCATCAATGGCGTCGTCGGCGTCGCGCGAGTCCTCGAAGTCCACGAAGGCGAAGGCTGGCGGGCGCGAGGGGAACTTGACGTCAATGTCCTTGATGCGGCCGTACTTGTAGAAGAGGTCCTCCACCTCGCGCGTGCGGATGTCCATGGGCAGGTTGCCGACGTACACGCGGGTCGTCATGATGGCCGAGTCGCTGGGTCTTTGGGTCGCGCTTGGCAGCGGTTGTTCTGAGAATGCCGAGGTTTGTTTGGCTCAGATGCTTTCTGGAAGGTTCGGAACGCACGGGACACCGAGACTGGACGGACTCATTTATGGCATTGGGATCCGTAATTTTTGATTTATTTATGTTTGTTTAGATATGGCACGAACAGCAGACCGACCAAGATGTGCAGCGCGAGGTTCCAGATCGCGGCGTCGCGACGTCCGCTCTGCCACATGCGCTGAGACAACGATGGAGCAAATTCATCAGAAGAGGAGCCACTACGAGATATGGCGCTTTACGTACCATGATGTAGCTGATCGACGCGGAGAAGCACGAGATCGAGCCGCAGAAAGACGACACAAACTTGAGAGCCAGTAGGTTATGCTGCATGCCTTCAGGCGAGAATGACGTGACTGTATACGCGGCCCACGCGAGCAGGCACGACACAAAGTTGCACGCGAGTGTGCCCCAATCCAGAGCCGCCAGGTCTCCAAGCGCATCAGGGCGTGGTTGTAAATAGGTGCAGATGACGTCCGAGAGCAGGATGGCACTGCACGACATGAAGATGCCCAGGAACAACTCTTCACCATCAGCTACGCGAATGGATCCGATGAACTGCGGCTCCTTGGGGTCTCTGATAAAGACAGGCGGTCAGATTTGACACAGCGAGGGTGGAGATGGCTACATCGTACCGAACAAAGCCGCGTGGACCAAATGCTGCTGTCAGGACTGTCGTGGCGATAAACGTGAGCGTGCAGGCCATGAGCGAAGGATATCTACGACTCGCCATGACGCGCATCCATTTGCCAGTCACTGGCGATACCATGCAGAGCCTTACAGCGTCCTTTCCGCACTGAAACGACAGGCAGGCGGCCAAGATGGAGGCGCAGATGTACATTGGCCCCATCCAAATGCTGTGTGCGCTCAGGTCGCCAGCGTGATCCACCATGAACGGAAATGACGTAAAGACCCTACATCGTGCACATGTTAAACTATGATAATGCAGTACCACCAACCAACATGGATACATTAAGCGATCATACCCAAGAAACGCCGATCGAAACTGCATGCAGGCGATGGAGATGCTCATAGAGGCCGCTCCTTTGGACGGCAATTGCTCATAGCCGTATGTTAGTCCTTCCAGGAATGGACCAATGATATTCAGCATCGTGGCGCTCGCATTGAGCTTGAAACCGACCGCCAGCGTCCACGCCGGCACGAAGCACGTGGTCACGCACTCGGCACTCGTGGCGCAGATGAGCAGCCACAGGAACTTCTCGTGGGTCTCTGCGTCCACATCCACAAGTGCAGACTGCTGGTGCTGCGGCTGCTGGTTCTGCAGACCGAGTTCTGGATCATCTGTGGCGCTGGATAGCCCGTCCAAGCTGCGTCGCGGCACCGACGGCAGCTGGGTCGTCGACAAGCGCAGCATGAGGCAGGGGCGTTAAGTACGTTAGCGTTATCATTCGCACTGCGTTAAGTTCGGCTCAGTCGTTGCAGTTTGAGGACAAAAAGTTACGGACAAAGTGGACCAGCTAAGTACGATATCACGTTAAGTACGCACTCACACTCAAAGCAGCCTTCGGTTGCGGTGCGCGGGAAGAACGCGCGTTGCATTACGGCGGGAAAGCCCAGCGAAGGTCGGACTTCAGACCGACTGCAGCGGATACGCGAGAGACTGCGCCATACGGAGAGAGGACGCATGGACGCGGACGAACAGCGTATTGACGACGCGGCGCCGCAACGGCCATCCATCGCGGATGGGCAAGGAGCAACACCCTTGCCAGTGGTTGTTGTGGCAACGGCGACGGAGCAGCAAGTGCAACCGACTACAGAGATTGAAGAAGCAGGTGCGTTGTAAGCCGCTGGGTGAAGGGATGCAATTGCTGGGGCTTGTATGACGTTCAGTATGCTGAGTGAGGTTTTGGTGGCGTATGCAGAGCTGTACTTCCTGATTGCGGACTTCCTCAAGCGCCGCTCCGGTTGCCAGAAGGCTGCGGATGTGCTGATCCAAGAGCTGGCAGAGCAGAAACTGCTCAAGGAGAACGTGGATTGGCAAGGACGACGCAAGCCTGCAACGTATGAGGACTACCGCATGCGTCATCGTGATCTTGCTCCAGGGCATTTGCTTCAGTTGATGCAGCATTCAGTGGCAGCAACTGCAACCGTCGTTCCCCCCAGAACTCCTCGTGCATCTGCTGCGTCTCCGCAAGACATGACGTCGAAACTGCGCACGACGAATTCGCTTTTGCTGAAACGCAGAGCTGCAAATGCGCATCGAAAACTCACGGAGACGGAACGCAAGACTCTCGCGAAGAACATAGTGCAGCAGCATTTCGACTTGAGGCACACGACTCGAACGCAAGCGATCGTAGAAAAGGTCATTCGGAAGTACGAGCGATTACAAGAATTCCTCAGTGCCAATAGCGCAGATGAGTTGCCTGCTCACATTCAGAGCGAACTGGCCCAGGATACTGTCACAGCGCTCGCTGCGGATACAAGAGCCCTCAAGCAGCTCATGCAGCTAAAAGTGAAGCGCAAGGGCGTCGAGGAAACGATCGTGAAATTAATGAACGAGGCTGCACGCTCTTCGCTGTTCCAATCCACGGTGCGCACAGGCAAGAACCAGGCTTTACTGCTTCAGCGTAGGGAAGTTATGCTTGGGCGTCAAAGTGCTCTACCGCCAATGCATCTGTACAGCCGCATGTGTCGGCTGAAGACGCTGAACGGGCATCTTCAGATCCCTACGTACTGTCTGACGTACGACAAAACGGGCAAGTTCGTGATTACAGGCGCTGATGACAGGTACGACATGCTAGATCAGGAGGATGGTGCTGTTACTATAGGTATGCTCATACTTCTTATCTGATTCGTGCAGACTAATCAAGATATGGTCGTTATCAACGGGTGACCTGCTCTTCACACTGCGAGGTCATGTCGGAAACATTACGGATTTGGCCGTGAACAACTCCAATACGCTCTTGGCGTCGTCGTCGGATGATAAGACGGTGCGTGTCTGGGAGCTCAGCACTGGTGCCCCAGTGGCTGTTCTCCTCGGTCACTCAAGGTAAGCATTTGTTTACTTGAGCTTTCGCTTTCATGCAGTCCTTCTGACCAACAGTAACTGTGCAGTGTGGTGAACTCGGTTCGTTTTCACCCGCGCAAGAATGTCGTGGTCACAGCTTCAGATGATGGACGGTGCTTCTGCTACAAGGTGCCAGATATTCCGCGAGTGGATCAAGCGGAAACAAAGCAGCAGACAGCTCAACGCCTCCATTCGATTGGGGCGTATCTGCTCAGTCTTCACCCGGTTTACTCACTTAGTCATGGCGGTAACCGCCAAGGTGCGCGATCCTGCAAGGTCTTGTGCTTATCTTTCAGGTATGTCTGTATTTTTCTTATTCCTGGCGATACCAGCTAATTGTGTATATTTGTGTAGCCGATGTGGAGATTTTGTTGTTACTGGTGGCCAAGATGGTATTGGTCGTGTGTGGGATGTATCAATATTGTCGAAAGCTGATGGTCCAGTAGTCGTGCCATTGTACCAGCCAGTTGAACAGCCTCAGATTCAAGTTGTGAATACTATTCCCACACTTCAAGCTCCTGCACAAACCCAAACACCTGTTGCAGAAACAGTGGAAACCACGCAATTACCCCGCATGGAAGAACCGCAACTTGTGAGCCCACCCAGCGAGATAGTTGCAACAGTGTTTGAAACACCGCCTGTCCCAGTTCAGTTACCAATGAGTGTTGCGGATATGCAGTTGCCACGGCTAGCTCCTATCGCTATGACTCCTCCTAATGTGGTCGGGCTGGAGAACCCTCCGCCTCGTCAAACTGAACTACCTCAACTACCGCAAAATGGATTACCGGCAGCATCAATCGCAGATATCGAGGTTCCGCAGCTTCCAAGTGGCGAGTTGATTGCGTACTTGAAGGGACATACCGGGCCAATCACAAATATCGTGTACAGTAATAGCGGCGATCGAATTGCTACTGCCTCGATCAAGGACGGAACGACTCGAATTTGGCAATGGACAAAAAAATACACCAAAATGCACCACAAGGTTCTTTTTCAGAAAGAACACGATGAAAACGAAGAGCTGGCATCGACTTATGGCCTTCAACTCCGAAAGAAGTCCATTCCTGCCGTGGATACGCTTACGTGGACGCGAAATGATAAGCGACTAATTACGCTTCATAGTGTCAAACCAGATGCACATGCATCTGATGCACCATGGCATCAGCGTGTTCGAATTTGGGATCCATCGAGTGGCGAGTTGGTGATGACTCTTGGCGTCACCGACCCAGAGAAAAAGAACGGCCATGTGAATGCTGTATTTGCGATGGATGTCCATCCAACTGATTGGCGCCTTTTAGTCACTGCTGGGTACGATGGTCGAGTATTTTTGTGGGATATTTCGACAGGTAGAATATTGAAGTCGTTTGTCAACACCTCGCCAGAATCAGAATTGGTTGCCATGCTTGATGGAGGGTTCATGCCCAATGGTGACGGATTCTGCTTTACTGACAGAATTGGGCGGCTATTGATTTTCGGCACCGGGTCCAGAGAGCGATACGCTGCAACACCTGTTCAGCAGTATTTTCATAACGATTACGCAGTGCTCGTAACAGACAGAAATTTCAACGTCTTCGACCGCGAAACGCAACAGGCTCCAAGTCTGATGGAATCTGGACCCCTCGTAGATATTTTCCGAATTGAGTACTCGCACCAACCGCCTCATTTGCTTTCGAACCGCGCTGCTTTGACTCCAGAATTGTATGAAGAAAATCGTCGACTGCGAGTGCAACAATGCAAAGAATCTGAAATCAAGTGCCATGTTTACCATCAAGCTGATGACGATGAAACTGAAACCTTCCCTTCCGCAATCTGCGTGGATCGATTACCAAATATTGGAAACGTAGTTGGCTCCCGACCATCTTTGGCAAATGCATCATATCGTCTCAATGGAGCTCCGGTGATGCTATCTGAAATTCGTCGACGGTATTCGGGTCAGAGACGCCAGCGTAGTAGCCCCCAAATCGAAGAGCGAGATACGACAGTATTGAATATTGAAATATCGAGTGACGATGATCACAGCGACGAAGACTTTCAAGCACCTACTACTACCATACGCGACGACGACGATGAAGACGAAGATGATGAAGATGACGATGAGGATGATATTGATGAAGACGACATACTAACGGACAATGATGACACTCTCGATTCGCCATCTCAACTGAGAAGACACCGGTTGCGAAGTATGCGTAATTCATCAACTCGCCATTCGTGGGCAACTCGCGGCGGGCGTCGACTTCGAGATGAAAACTCTGATGACGAAGAGCAACCCAGACGACTTCGAAGACGAAGAATCTCACGCACTCGACGTATGTCTGACGCTGATGACGAAGGCAGTGACAATGAAGACGTGAATAATGATACTACAAATGAATCTAACAATGCAGAATCTTCGCACAATCGTCGTGACGATCAAGACGACGTAGTGGTTGAAACCAACGACGGCTTCATTATGGGTGCCAATCAGTTGGACAAATTTGATCGAACGATCACATATGAACAGTTGCTGGAGTCAAAACGACAGCAATCTGACCGAGGTCATGAAATCAACGAGGCAAGTGATGAAGCTTTAGTTCCTTGCGCGTTTTGCAATTTTGGAGATGATGGTGGAATGCTCAAACTGCCTGGTGAGGGCATGGGCGTTCACCCATTAATTAATGGTTCTCAGCGTCTTTTTGTACATGATCAATGCGCAATTGCATCACCGCTATGCTTCAACCGTGCTGGCAAATGGTACAATGTGACCAAAGAAATTCGACGTGGTCGATCACTATCGTGCGTTCAATGCAAAAAGCGTGGGGCAACAGTTGGTTGCACGATTCCGGCATGTCCTCGATCGTATCATTGGAAGTGTGCTATTAGTTGCGGCTGGTCGCTAAACCAAATTCAGTTTTACTGTCCCGAACACGAATCAGCGCGTTCGCAAGAGATTAATGCTGACCACACCACTATAACTGAAGGTGAAGAGCCTGTTACAAAGCGCTTCGGTCTCACATTCCATCGGGAATGGCTTCAGCGGGTGTCCTTGAACTCAACGCACCAATACGTTCCTCAAGTTGGCGATGATGTCGTCTATTTTCCCGAGGGTCATCATGTGTATTTGCGATGCTGTTCCATGCAATTACCCTCTCATCTTAGTCGATTTCAGAAGCATTTCGCGCTCAAATGCCGAGTTGTGGATATCAAGTACGTTTTTCCTTTGGCTGATGACTTCATTAAATCCAGTGCGATCAAGTGCGAGTTATCGCTTGCTATCTTGGCAGTTCCAACTGCATCATTTCTTCAAGTCGAGAATGAAGAGACGAAAGAATCTGAACAATCGGAAAATTCCAGTGATCTTTTTCTGTTAAATGCGGCACAATTTCAGGAATTCACTGGCGTTAATCAGAACCTTGAGGTTTCAGCGGATCGTTCATCAGAGAGATTTTGCTTTAACCTTTTGTATCATTCTCACGATGTTGCTAACTTTTTGGTGCTGGACCATGTGTATGAAAATGGCGTTTGTGGAGAATGGAAGGTTGGACAACGTGTGCAAATGCCGTACGTTCAAATGGATGAGTTTGGGTACGAACATAGTTCCAAAACTACGTACGGAGTAATCGATCAAATGTGCCCAAAGAAGATCGCCAACACGTGGAATACTTTGTCTCCCTGGGAGTGTATCAAGGTGAAGTGGGAAGACCAAGATGAAGAAGAGTGTTGTGTAAGTCCATGGGAAATTGAGCCAGCATCGCTTGATGAACAACTGGTAAAACAACAGAATGATGCGCAGCGTCTATCAAGCAGACGGCTCAAGGCTAGAGGCATTAGAGGGAGAAAGCGATCAGCGCTTGTGCACCATATTTCACAAGTCATGACAATGGATATGTCGAACGCCTTCATTCACCCTGTAGACGAGCATTTTATGGATTATTTGATTACGGTTGCCAATCCGATTGATCTTACCCAGATGCTTGGAAGAATTCGCCGTGGGTATTATCGCCAAATTGAAGCATTTATTGCTGACACCCGATTGCTGTATCTAAACTGTGAAAAGTATAATGTGCCAACAAGCAGCATCGCTCAAAGCTCAAGAAGTATTTACTCGGCTCTATTAACGCATGTGCGAACTCAATTTACCGATCATCACGATTGGGATGAACCCGATCCTAGCAAAGCCATTCAATATCCTCCCGATGAACCCAACGAGCTCTCAGACGACGATGATGACATTGATTTGCCCACCCCTGTTACTTCACCTGTTGCTGATACGAGAAGGGCATCAAGCGTGGATATCCCTACGAACCGTATCATAATTGATGATACACCTCAAGATGTGACGCCTCGTGATGATATCGATTCTTCTTCCTTGAATCACGTTCCGCACGAAAGCATCGACGAAGATCCGACCACTCCAGTATCTTTACAGGACATTGATGTGACGGCTGTTTTGGCAAGTATATCAGACCAAATTCAAAATTCACCTCAGCCAAAGATCATTACCAGGTCACCTCCCACGACAAAGTCACCTGCTAGAATGAAGCGTGTGGTTCGACCACCGGAAATCTTTACGTCGCCAGTAAACACGAAAAAACGAAAAGCTCAAAGTGCGCCAGAAAACAATGTGATAACGTATGATGCGCTGCTCGAGAAGTTGACCAACGAACAGCACGGACTTTTTGAGAGCACCTGTGAAGACGACTTGCATTCGGTCTTGCAGGATTTTCATATGGCGCTCATGCAAGTGGATGCAATGGATATCTTTGCCAAGCCTGTGACGGAGGAAGAAGCCCCGAATTACTTCAAGATCATCAAACACCCTATGGACTTTGGCACTATCATGGACCGAATCGACAAGTACAAGACTTTCTGGAAGTACTTTGTACGTATTTTTTGCGTTGATTTGCTAGAGTTCTCGTTATATTCACTCACTCACTTGTGCCTCTTGTTTTGTTAGGACGATGTGCATCTCGTGCTTTCCAATGCGATTTTGTACAACGGCTGGGAGTCCATGATCGGAGGACTCGTCACGGACATCCAGAACTACTCGGTGAAGTTTCTCCTGGACGCAATCGGAGGTGGCAAGCCGCAATCTACGCGCAGTCGAGGCTCGAAGAAAGCTGCAGCTCCTAAAAGTGTCAAGGCCCAAAAGGCGAAGCGGAAGGCGACTCCAAAGCGTCAAACGCGCAACGTGATCGAGTCCGATGACGAAGAAAGCTGGAGTAGCGAACCGTCGTTGGGCAGCGAAGAGGAAGAGGAGGAAGAGGAAGAGGAGGAAGAGGAGGAGGAAGAGGAGGACAGCGACGCCGACGAGAACTGGAACTCCCGTAGCAAGAGAAAGCGGCCGCATTCGTCCTCGTCTCGGAAGCCCAAGCGTAGACGCTGAAGCTCAGAGATAATTTAATCTGGTAAGAAACACCCAACGCAAGTACTTGATTCTTTCATGGAGCTGGCTTTTGGACTTACAAATTTCAAGAACGCCATCACACAAACTAAACTAAATGAGCTCACAGATCGAGTCGCTACGCTATAGACTAGATCAGGCGCATGCCCGAGAGCGACAGCTCCGAGTGTGCTAGGTTGCTGGCGTCCATCTTGTCCATGAGCCGTGCTGCGATGCGCTTGAGCGAGCGGATGTCCGAGCCGTTAATCTTGTCACGCGGAGTCACGTCGCCCAGCGAGAGGCAGCCTACGACGATGCCTTCCTTCGTTACCAGCGGAATAGCGACGTAGAATTGGATCTTGAGCTGCTGCACAATCGGGCTTCGTGCCGTTCGCTCGTCTGACTGCATGTCCAGGAAGACGAGCGGCTCAGGCGACATGATCGCGTGAGACTCGAGAGCGATGTCACGCGGCAGCTGATCGCCTGCCAGGCCATTGGCCGTGACCAGCAGACTGGTGGAGGCCATGAGCACGGAGACGGCAGCCACTGGGCAGTTGACGCTGGTTCGGGCAAAGTCCAGCAGCTCCTTGAGGTTGGCCTCGGCGTACTGCTGCGACAGCGACAGCGTCTGGATGCGTTTGATGCGTTCCTGTTCGTTGTGCGGCATGGGCGCGTCGGGCCAGGCGTTGCCCTTCTTGTACGTGAGCTCGTAGTCGTAGTGCGTGTTCTCGACCACGTCGTCCTCGTCGTCGATGGAGCCGTTGGTCGTGATCGAGTACGACACGGACGAGTTGAGCGTGATGCTGGTCATGTCGCTGCCGCCCGTGTCGCGGTACGTGTACTCGGACGCCGTTGTGTTGCGCGTCGAGGGCGGGTAGCCGTCCGAGGCGCGGGAGCTGGCCATGTCGCGCGACGTCCACGAGTCCTTGCTGGCCGAGCTGCCTCGAGAGCTCGAGTGGTCGTCCGTGACGCTGCGCGTGACGCTGGCGGACCAGAGCGCGCTTGTGTCCTCTCCGTTGAGACACGACATGCATACGCGCGCGCCGTTGGTGGCCGTGGACGAGTTGCCGCGGGTGTCCTTGCGCACAGACGAGCACTTGGAGCAGACGGACGTGCCGCATATCCGGCAGTGGTGCTGGCGCCGGAAGAGGTTGAACGTGGACGTGCAGAGCGCGCACGTGTTGCTCGACTCCCACTTCTTCTTGTCCAGCAGGTTGTTGTGGCGGATGCGCATGTTCACGAGCGCCGTGGGCAGGAACCGCACCGAGCCGGCCATTCGCAGCAGCCAGCCGCGGTCGATCTGCAGTGAGTCCGAGTTGAGCGGCGCCGTGACGAAGAACGTCACGCGTGTGGCGTCCGAGTCTTCGGCCGACTCGACCACGAAGCCGCAGTTCTTGAACGAGCTGCGCACCATCGTCTTGGGCCCGAACAGTGGCTGGCACACCGGGATGTCCAGCGACTCCCAGATCGAGGCGCCGTACGCGCTCTTGCTGGTCGATGCCGGGTCGTCGGACGCGAAGGTCTGGTTGTAGCGCAGCAGCACGAAGTCGCGCACGGGCAGCTGCGGGTTCTGGTCCTTGAGCGCGAGCCAGTGGCAGGCCATGGAGCTGGCCATGGCCGAGGCCGTGGACCGCGACCGGTTCTTGTTGGCAATGTTGGCCTGGTGCTGCGTCGTGAAGCTCAGGTCCGCGTGGTGCAGCACGACACTGTCGGCGTAGTAGGACCCGAAGAGGTCCATGAGGAAAGCGCGCACGTCCGCCGTGTTGTTGCCGCTCAGGAGCTCCATGACCTCGTCGCAGTTGCTGCTTTGCAGCAGCAGCACGCCCTTCATGATCAGAAGCTTCTCCTTCTCGTCGATCAGCTCGTAGATGCGGTAGTTCTCCTTCTCGTGCATCAGGCGGCCGTTGCGGCTGTGGCCGTGGGCCTGCGACGGCCGCGTGTCCTCGTAGTGGTCCACCTCGTTCACGTATCGGATGAGCTTGCGCACGCGGGCCTCGCCCAGCTCCTCCCACTGGGCCTGCACGTCGCGCGTGAGGTAGTTCTTGATCTTGTAGTTCTGGAAGATGCGGTCGCTGTACCGCCCGGCCTCGGTCGCCACGTTGACCGTGCTCATGGTCGCGCCCATCGGCCGCATCATCATGGTTGCCGCGGGGGTGGTGGGTGGTCGGCCGCTGCGGTCGAGAGTATACTAACGAACACTGGCGCTCGGTCTGTGGCTTTGCGGCCGGATGAGTGTTGTGTGCGGTCGTGAAATGCGGCAGGCAGAGAGTGGTGTGCGTTGTGACGGAGACGGAACACAGCTGGAGTGCCAGGTGGATGGGAACAGTCCCTTGCTCTGACACACAAAGCCACGCACGGCAGAGTCGGGTCGCTCGATTGCGAAAGACAACAGATGAGTCTTGCGGGGTGGGCTGACTTGGCCAATCGCTGTGGACGACTCGACTTGCGGGCCAGTACCACGACTTGGCTGAGAAGCAGGAGGGACCTTTGTGTTCCCTTGTGTATGGCAGTTAGCTAACCGACTTCACATAAGACAGGCCCAATTATCTTGTTTTCTCTCTTTGTTGGATACCGGACCGTAGGCGCATCATCAAATGACAACAACAGGGCGCTACTCGGATGACTGCATATTGCACATATATGCAAACACACACAAATGTAGACATCATTATGTGGAGTGTACCGTAGTGGGACGATTTCTTCAAGCAACTAGCGCATGTGCTCATCGACGATTTGTCTGAAGTAACCGATCATCGGTTTGAGAATCGTCACTCACTTGCGTCTTGTATCAGCACGCTTTAGAATCGAGCCGGGCTGCCAGTCAATGAAATCGGTCTGAGATTTATTTGCGCTTGACCGCCGCGCACATTTTCTCAAAACGCATAAACAGTGCACCCAAGAGCTCCAAACGGCGGGGCGGTTGACTGTCCTCTATAAGCATACCGGTACACACTGAACATTCGATTTGGCTAATTGCCAAATGCCCTGTGCCACTCCGAAATGTTCCGAATGCTGATCCGTCAGATGGCGGAGCGAAGGTCTCCTCTCTCTCTGCACCTCTACGCAAGGGTACAGACCAGCGTTTACTATGCCACAGCCGATGCTGCGCCGTAGAGGGGCACGCACCCACGTAGCTTCAATCTTACGGGGCGGACTGTCGGATACTTCTCCACTTGGAACATTCTGAACTGTTTGGAAGCAGGCAAATGCTGACTGCTCAGCGTACTGTAGCTCGGGATTGTTCTCTGTGGCTCTGTGCTGGAAAAGGAGCGATCCATCATGCCACGCATGCAAGATGGTGTGATGCGTGACTCAGTCGTCTCTGCATGAGAGCTTGCGCATCCAAGGGCGCGCAAACAGTGAGTGTACAAATTTGCGTATTGCTGCACTGCAGAGATGCGTCGGGGAATGAATGATACAATACTGTAGGTGGGCTGTTAAGTCGGGATCCAGGGCGAGATGAATCGGCTAGTCAGAACTTTAGATCGCTCATTGTCCCACTCACACTGTGGACACATGCTACAGTAGTGTACATCATTCACCATTGCTCATGAGAACGCGGCACCAAAATGGAGATTGGGCGGCGGCGCGAACTGAACGCTTTGCTGTTGCCTCGTTTACTGATGTTTGCTCCTCATTGCCGAAAAAAATTGGAACTGGCTGACGAGCTTTTTCAACTGACTCCCTCATGCTGGGCTTGATTGCCTGATCTTCGGGAGCAGCCAAGTGAGCAGATGACTGCCGTGCGTGCGTCGTGTCCACTCAACTTCTGCCCATGATCCATAACGGAACAGATCGATCCACCAGCAATCACAGTGCCGCAAATCCACTACTGCCCGCCTCGTCTTACATGCAATATCCAGTTTATGCAGGAGTAACGGTACTACGTAGCAATTTAGGACTTGTATTGAGCTCCTTCACTGTACATGCCAACACTAGGTTCGGTTGCTTGATAAGAGTAAATGGCGGTGGTTGCTGCATGAGGGGACGGGGGGAGGGGAGGGGGTCCTCTCGGACGGCGTGAGAAGTTCGAGACCAACGGAACAGGAGTGGACTGAGGATCATGGCTCTCCGAGTGGCAGGCGAGAAGGTGGCGGCCAAGGCGTCTAGCCCGGCCGTGACGCTGTACCGATACATCACCAAGCAGGTGCCGCGTGTGCTGACGCTGTACGATGTCTCCATGGAGCCCGTGGAGGCGCGTCTGGCCATCCAGGCGCTCTTCCGCCAGAACGCCGACGTGAAGGACCCCCGTATTGTGGATATGCTGATCACCAAGGCCAACATGGAGCTGGAGGAGACGCTCATGCTTTGGAAGCAGAAGGTGCATCTCATGACGCTGCTTGAGCAGGGCCAGAACCTGCGCGTCAAGCCCAAGAAGACCGTCGAGGAGTCCCTGGCCAAGTTTTACGCCGGCATCGATGACGAAGACGACGATGACGACTGGGACCAGTTCGGCGGCCACGCCACCGCTGGCAAGCACTAGACACAGACACGTATGTCACTTTAATCGGAAAAGGAGGCGATTGCATAAGAGAAAGAGCGTGCCGCATTCACATAAGTCTATTGCAAGGTGAATCAAAGCAAGAATGAAAACCAAAACAAAAAATCGCATTAAGCTCCAAGGTGTTGTCATTGCGTTTTGAGCTTTTGTGGGGGAGCTCTGTTTACTCAGCTGTCCAAAGTTGTCTAGTGGGGCGATCCAAAGAAAGCTTTGTTGTTGACATCAAGACAAATTTCCTGTGGCAAACAGAGCTCTTGAATACACAATCGTGTTTGTTCATACGCCACTGGACCACTGATTGCAAATGTAAATCCCCATTGATTTTCTGTTTGTTTTTTGGTTTGGACAACCGACGGAGATCGACTCGACGCCTCTTTCTCTCTCACGCGCCGGACCGACCAAAGATCTAAACGATAACTTAGCTTCACTAACACTCAACTCCCTCGGTCTCACTTGGACAGCGGGTTCACCTGCATACGCACTTGGCATTGCGTCGAGTAGGCCGTGCGCAGAAGCTCCTGCATCGTCATGTGCGCGTCCACGATGTTCATGTCCGGCGGCGGCGGCACGTCATACACGTTGGCCAGCTGGTCGCCGTTCGAGTTCGAGGGCACGATGGAGGTCGTGTTGAGTGTGTTCTGTTCGATGCCGCGCATCGTGACCTCGGCCAGGTTCTTGAGGAAGAAGACCTTGTCGCCGGCGAGGCCCTCGCGTGCGAACGGGTCGGCCACGGAGAACGAGCCGACCACGTAGCCGTCCGACGAGATCATGGGGAAGCCCGCGTAGAAGCGCACCTGTCCGTCGGTGACCAGCGGGTTGTTCACGAAGCGGATGTCTTCCGTGGCGTCCAGGATGATGGTCGGCTCCTCCGACATGATCGTGTGCGAGTCCAGCAGCACGTTACGCGGCAGCTCACGCTTGTCGAGGCCGACCTTGGACATGAGGAAGCCGCTCTTGTCGCCAATGAAGCAGATCGCCGCGATCTGGCAGCCCATCTCGGCCGCCGCGTATTCGCACATCTCCTGGAAGTGGTGGCCGGGGTCGGCCAGATGCAGCGAGCGCACCTTCTTGAGACGAGCGACTTCGTTCGCCGGCATGGGCGCCTTGGGCCACTCCTGGCGGTTCGTGTAGCTCAGCGCGTACGTGAAGGGTGTGTTTTCGTGGACAGTAGAGGCCAGTTCCATCGCGGCCATCTCATCCTTCGTGAGGCTGATTCCAAACTCCGAGTATGCTGAGGACGGCGCCTCCTTACTCAGAGACGCCTTGGAGTTGAGCAGGATCATGTCGTTCGCGATCTCAGGCGCGCTTGAGTTGGTCTGCTTGGAGTTGTTGAGCAGGATCATGTCGTTCGCCGTCTGGCCCGACAGCTTGTCGTGCTGAGTGCTGCGCTGCTGCTGGTACTTGGCCGACGGGTACGTCTTAATGCGCGCCGACTCGCTGTTCGAGTCCGAGAGCGAGCTCTGCGTCGAGTTCTCGTAGATAGGCGTGGGGATACTAGACATGGACGCGCCGGCGTTGGAGTCCTCATCGTAGGAGGATGTGATATCGGACGACGTAGAAGAAAAGGCCGTGAAGCTGGGCTTGGACTGGGTGCCCGGGCGGTTGGATCGCAGGTCGCTATCCGAGCTGCGGACTGAGTTTGTGCTGTTGTTGCGGCAGTGCTCGCAGATGCGGATCTCCTTGGCCACGCCGCTTTGCTTGAGCTGCTTGACCTCCGAGCATTTGCTGCAGACCACGTCTCCGCACACGCGGCAGTGGTGCTTGCGCCGCAGCAGCGAGAACGCCTTGGTACAGATGTGGCACACGATGCCGTCCTTGACGAACTCCTTCTTGGTCAGCAGATTGGCGGACGACAGCGCGCGCGTGACCATGGCGCCGGCGATGTTCTCAGCGCAAGCCACGATCTTGGTCATCCAGGCCTTGGTCAGCGTGGACACAGCCGCGCGCCCAGGATGCGATTCCGAAATGAACAGCGAGATCTTGAGCGAGTCTTCCGTGTTGAGCTCCTCGACCACGATGCCGCAGCGACGCAGACGCAGTCGCACCACGTTCATGGAGGCCGGCAGCGGGTCGCATGTGTCGAGCTCGACCGACTCCCAGATCGAGGCGCCGACATAGAGACCAGAGCCGCTGGACTGGTACATACTGCCGTGTTCGGCGTTTTTCTCAAACACGTCGGCGTAACGTAGAAAGACGTAGTCGCGATGCGGCAGATGAGGCTTGGAGGACTGAAGTGCCATCCAGTTGATGGACAAGGATTCGTTCACGCGCGCGGGCGACTCGCGGCCCTTGTGCACGACGACGCCGTCGAGGAAGAGCGTGCCGAAGATCTCGCCCATGACCTGTCGGAGCTTGCTGGTGCTGTCCATCTTGAGCATTTCCATCACGTCCAGCAGCGGGGCGTTGACTGTGGCCACACCTTTCATGGTGAAGAACTCCTTCTCGCACAGCTCGTAGATCTTGACCTTGCCTTTGTCCTTCACGAGCGACATGCTGAAGTCGCTCGTGAGCGCGTCGACGCGCGACTGGCCGAGGAAGCGCAGGTCGCGCTCGATGTCGTCATTGATGCGCGGGCGGTAGGTCTTCTCGACGGTCGGGAACATGGAGAACACTGGGCCGGCCGCCGTACTGGTGGAAACGTGGCTGTTGGAGGACTCTCCTCCGCTGTGAGAGCTACTGAAGCTGGCGCTCGACATGGATGCCGGAGGAGGAGCGGAGGGGACCAGGGGGAGGGGAGCAGGCAGAACGCAGGAAGGGGGAGGAGCGGGTATTCCTTGCAGACTGGGCGGCTGGCTGATTTCACTTCCCACACGCGTACAACTGTCCTGTCAGCAAATCGGGTGGAAAACCAAATGATGCTCTCCCCAAACCGTGGCGCGCAGGGGAGGAAGGGGGACGGGCTCCTATTGCAAGAACAGGCCCGGCTATGCACACTGATTCTGCTGGTCGCTGCTCGTCAATACAAACCAGCAGCGCGGGAATCAGGCCACGAAGTATACAGCACTGTAGGTACTGGATCGGGATCCGGAATTAGCCAACACGAGGAGGAGGATCGGCTAAGGTTGGCGAGGCGAAGAACCTGAGCGGGCGAAGTCCTGGTCCTTAGCTCTTGGGTTTGGCTCAATTCAACCACTGAATTCTCGGCTCCGGGCGGATGTGTTCGTTGGCAGCTAAGGAGAAAGAGGGATGTGGTTGGTTCGGTCAAACCTAAAGACGATAGGCAGTAACGTGGGACTAGGCAAACCTGAGCGGGCAGGTGGGATCGTACGAGTGCAGGATCCAGCTGACCGTCGGGCAATGAGAGTTCTTGGTCGAGGACAGACGAATCAAAGATGAAGAGGGGCGTCTGGGGACAGCGGGAGAGAGAGGAGTAAGGTGCGTGAGGAGGAACAACAAAAGAAGACGAAGAGAATGAGATCGACGCATTGGTCACGCAGCCCCATAAGTAAGGGGTTCACTGTTTGGTTTCTAAACCTGGTCCAAAATGGAGAGAAAGGGATCGAACAAGAGAAAGACAACAAAAGGAGATGGGCGTCTATAGCCATCACCACGCATGAGTCCAAAGACAGGCCCTATTGAAACAAAAGAGTACGAGTCTGTTACACTTTATACCCTCGTGACATGAACTCCCAACACATACAAAACACAAGTGGTCTTACCTGGCACCTTTAATAAACACAATCTCAAAAGTTTATATCGGCAATTTGGTCGCACCGTACCACAAACATGATGCCAGTCAGTGGTGGGGATAGAGAAAACCCATTGTAAAACGGCCCATAGCGACGGCGGGCTGGACACGCACCAGAGCGTGAATGGCATTTCCACCTTTTATACGCGGAGGCCCAAAATTGAGGATTCCCGAGACCGCCGTCTGTTCCTGGCCGCAGTTGCGCCTTCCCGGTCCCGTCGGTCGGGAAAATTGTATCCCACGATACAGTACTAAACTGCGAAGGATACGCATGCGCTCGTTTCCCAATGTTCATAATCACTTTTCGCTTTCGCTTTTGGCGACACGTCGTGCCTTCAACATCGCTGGTCGGGCCATGGGGATGCTTGCTTGATCGTGTTCTCCTCCCTGGCCTTTTCTGGCTCAGTTTAACAGACCGCAAAGCGCTGAACGGGCCCTGAGCGGACCAGGGCTTTCAACGGCTTTTCTTTGCCAGCTATAAAGGATGACCAAGTTTGCGCAAAGACAGTCTTGCCTATCTGTTCTGCGGCGCAAACGACAATTGGCTGGGCCTACAGCTCTCTTTCTCTATGTGAGTATTCCAGCTCTTTACTTTATTAATTTCAGACTCGCTTGGGATTTGCTGTTCTGGGTGCGAATGAATCTATATTTCTGCCGCACTGCGATCTTGGATTCGATCTCTGATCTGGCTGACCTTACGAAGCATTCCTCACGAGCGGACACATGAATTCTGTTTTTTCAGGTCTTTAGCGGACCTGTAGCGTACACCACCCACGGATCTTTTCTCCCCCGTCGGCTGGTTCGCTCTGATTGCTCAAACACTTGACGACACCACACACCAAGGCGACGGGTACAGTAGAATCCCGCCTGTCAAGAGATCATTTCCTGCATGTGCTTGATTCCAGGGGGTACGCAAGTACGCAGAGCTTTCGTAATCAGGCGGCGCCCGAGCGGAGCGACACCCTCCCTTTGGTGAAGGACAGAGGAGGGAGGACCCTTGCAGTCTGGCGTCAGGATATTAATGCAACATGTCCACATCAACATCAACTGCAAATGCCACTGCCCCGATGTCCGACAGTCATTCAAACAAGTCCACTGTGTCGGGCAGCTTATCGGATCTGGTGCTTTCTGTTAATGCGAATGTGACAGAGCGGCGTCTGCGTCGGTTGTGTCGTGACACGAACCATGACGCCCACAAGGCTCATTAGCATTCTCGCTGACTCTGCCAAAGCGGCCGCCTCGTTTTCACCCGCTCATCCGTACATCTGGTGTCGTGAGTAGCAAGAAAACGCTTGACCTTCGTGCCTTCAACCAGCCAACAAAAGAGAGTGGTTGTTGCAACACCCAATTGAGACCACGAGTGCAAATACCTACTGTGACGCCACTTATCAAGAATGAGTGAGTGTGGGCCTCAGGTTGATCCTTGATTTGTCGTTTGCCTCGGCACATCATGTCCTTGATGGATAATGGTCCACCCTGCCTCACTCTGTATTTTAGCGAATCATCTATCGACAAACTATAGTGAATCATATTGATTGGTTGAAAACAATCCCTCCATCTAAGGACTGTCATTGACGCGTGGGGAACAAGGATCATGCTGTCGGATGGCGTGCTGCTCGCGATCGCCCTGGCGGGGCTCAGCATGACGGTCTTCGTCATCCTGTTCTTCGCCGGCTTCTTCCGCAGCTCCAAGGTCAGCCCCTCGGCTCTGCTGTCTCTTACATGGAATGAATCTAAACGAGCGATGTTTCGCAGCGTGTGGTGAATGCGGAGGAGAACGAGGTGGAGGACGCCGTGCTTAAAGCCGGCGGTAGACGCGCAGCAGGAGGTCTCGCGGCCATGCGCAAGCGCAAGGACAAGAAAAAGCAGGGCGCGGCTGCGCCTGAGGCCCAGGCAGCCCCAGCGCCAGCTGAAGGAGGCGAGGCTGCAGATGCCGACGCTGCGGAGGGAAACGAGCCGATTGAACCGTGCGTGGCGCTCCCAATGGATGATAGCTGACTGGTGATGGCACTCATAGATGGATGATCGCACAGCCGCCAGATGACCAAGAAGGAGCTGCAGAAGGAGCTCAAGCGCCGCGAGCGGGAGGAAATGCGTCGCGTGAGTATCCGATGGGTCTGAGGTCAAGGCCATGCACTGAGACTTGCCATTCCTTGTGCCTCGTGACAGTTTGAGGACGAGCGGCGGGAAGAGCAGAAAAAGCGCGCGGACGCGAAAGAAGAGGTCGGTCGTTCATTGTGCTGCCTGCATCGTGATCATCCATCGGCCTTTTTGACTGAATCGTGTGGTCGTCTCGCTCTCTCCAGGCCTATCAGAAGAAGCGCGAGGACGAAGAGCGCTTCGAGCAGGAGAAGGAGGAGCAGGAGCGCCGTCTGCAGCTGGAGCGCGAGCAACAGGAGCAAGCCGAGTTCGACAAATGGAAGGACATGTTCTCCATCGAGCAGGAGGGCTCCAAGATGGCTGACGACAGCGAGGAGTCCCAGAGCCTGCTGCAGCAGTTTGTGGATCACATCAAGGCCCACAAGGTCATCCTGCTGGAAGACCTGGCGGCCGAGTTCAACCTCTCCACGCAGGACGCGATCCAGCGCGTCGAGGCGCTGCAGGAAGCCAATCGCATCACGGGCATCATTGACGACCGAGGCAAGTTCATCTACGTGACGGAGGAAGAGATGGACAAGGTGGCCAAGTTCATCCAGCGCAAGGGTCGACTGGGGCTCGCGGAGCTCTCGCGAGAGTGCAACAAGCTGATCCGTCTGGAAGGAGAGAACGCCAGCGCCAACGACAGTGTGGACTGGCTGACCGAATTGGAGCAGGAGCCGCTGGCGCCTGCAGTGGCAGCGAATTGATTGGTCAGAAAATGGTTTGCTTACAGGCAAAGAATAAAGGCTCTCGTTGAGACGGATCAAGTCAGGTTCAGTGGCTATGCATGCAGGTGTTATATTTACAGGACGTTCTTCAGGCGTCGAAATACCACTGGGCAGTCTTCCGCCTGTAGTTGGACGGTGGTCGGTGCTCGGCGAACTGAGACACTCGCTCCTTGAGCTTCTTCTCTACGAGCTGAAGACGCTTCATCTCTAGAAACTCGGCCTGCTGACGTCGCTCCTCTGCGATCTTCTGCTCTTCGACGTGGCGCAAGATGTCCGATTGATTGCGTTTAAGCTCTTTCCGGCGTTCTTCCTGCTCGCGGAGTTCCTTCTGAAGCGCCTCCTCCGATTCACGCTTGACTAGCTCCATGTACTCGAAGTCTTCGTGCCTGTTTTGTAGCTTGGCCTGCTGCTTATACGCTGTCTGCTGTTTTCGCGAAATGAGCACTTGACGAAGGAGTTCCTGTCGCGCGGCTTCCTCTGCGTTGTGCTGCGCGTCTCGCTTCGCCCAGACCTCCTTCTCCATGTCCTGGCGAAGCTTGTCGACCTGCGAGTGGTCTTCAGCCTCGGCCTCCGTCTGCTTCCTCAGCATTTGCTGGTACTCCATCTGATCCTGCTTGAATTTCCCCTGCAGTTCTCGCTCGCGACGCTGCGCCTCCGATTCCTGTACTAGCGCCAACTCGAGCAGCTTCATATCGTACTGCCGCTCTCGCTCCGCTGCCAAGCGACCTGCTTCAACACGTTCCTGGTTGAATTTCTTCACATCCATCGCTCTCTGGAGCAACAAAAAACGCTGGATTAGACCGCATGCACCAGCAAAACACAGATATATCGTACCAAGATCTCCTGCTGACGCGTCTGCCGCTCCAGTTCGTCCTCAATGTACTTGAGATGCTGCCACTCTGCCAACAAGTCCCTGTCTTCTTCGCGTTTCTTCTCCTCCAACTCAGTTCGTTGCTTCTTGAAGAGGTCAACTTGCAAGTCCAAGATCGCTTTGACCTCCTCATTGCCCTTGATGATCTTCTCGCGATCCAAACGCTCGCGCTCTTCCTTCTTCAGCCGGTCTTCATCCCACAACTGAGCCATTCGGGCTTCGAATGCACGCTAGCGAGGCATTATGGAATAGAAACCATTAGGCACCGACCATAAACCCACTTAGATGCGAATGAAGAGTCGTTACCTCCTGTTCTTCCAGCCGCACTCGCTCGTCCAACTGCTTTCGTCTCTCCTCGAACACGATGTTCTGGACCTTGAGCGAGTCTTCCACACGTGCGTCATCGCACGATTCCCTACCAAAGGAGATCATCATGAGCTGTGGGTCCATGGAGTCGTGGCCACCCAATCAGTGCTGCTCACCGGTATTGCTGGAGTCGCTTCTCCTCCACGATGGCTCTTCGTTCTCGTTCACGACGCTCTTTCAGCTCCAGAGCTCGTCGGATCATGCTGCTCAAACAAAGGCATTCTGCGTCAGCAATCTCTACATCAAGAGGATCCATGGCGTCCATTCTAGAGCTCACTTTTGCTTCCGGTCTTCTGGCGTCTCGACATTCTCCAGACATTGGTGCTTCCACATCTCCATCTCTCGATTGTACAGCTCTGCCAGTCTACAACAAGCACCAGCATGAGCTCACAGAGCACGACAGCTCAATAGCACCAAGACCCACCGGAGCCGTCTTGAATGCAGTTGCGATTCCTGCTGGTTCTTCAAGCGCCCAACCGTGCGATTCAGGTGAGTGGCCTCCGATTTGATGTGCAGCGTGTGCTCCCATTCGGCCCGCGAGTGCATCTTGTGCAGCCCCTTGACGCAGTCCGTGTAGCTGGCCAGATGGTCATCCCTCTGTCTGCGCTTGAGGATGAGCGACTCGCCCACACCGCGGCTGCCATTGCGCTCCCCATTCAGAGCCATGAGGCTTCTCCGCACTTCTCCGAATAGCCGCAGCCATGATCTTTTCAGCCGGTTCACCATGAAGAGCTATTCATAACCACCCAATCAGAGGTCGAGAAGAACAAATGTACCCAATCCAAACCGCATTGAGGAGGATTAAACGAATTTGATTGGCTAAATATGATCAATAGCGATGATGACGTAGTGAGGAAATGCTTCGAGAACATCCGATTGGCTACTACATCACGCAATCCATGCCTGATTACGCATCTCTTTCTCGCATGGCGATATGCCCCGCATTTGAGAATTGAGCAGCATGGCGACACTCGAGCAGCTCCACGTGCAGCTTAAAGGGCGAACGCACGCGATTCCGCTGCCCCATGGGGGTCTAACCACAGCGGAGGAGGTCCAGAGCATCATTGAGAGCCATCTGCAGGTCCCGCGAGATGCGCAGAGGCTATTCTACAACAAACGGCGACTAGAGGTCAAGGATTCGACGCAGACGATCGCGAAGCTCTGCGGCTGCGACGATGAGACGACCCAGCTGCGTCTGTTCTTGCTTGCTGGTGCGACCTCAACGGAGATTGAGGAGGAGAAGCAGACGCAGCGTTTGGTGGAGGAAGAGCAGCGCATTCGGTAAGAACTGCTTCCTGAATTCATGTGAGCTGTTGGTTATGCTGACATGGATCTGGCATAGAGCGAATCGACGCGTCGTGAGTCTGGCCAAGCGCAACGACGTGATTGAAGCACGAGAGTCTGCAGCGAATGACTATCGCTTCTACGGCATTGAGGTACTGCACGTATGGACAGAAGATTGGGAATCGTGGAGTGACCGTGTAACTTTGATTTCGTTATTCCTGTAGGAGCTGAATAACTTTTCCGATTCTGCTCAAGCACGAGAGATTCTTGAGCAACTGGCCAACGATCGTGGAATTCTCGCAGTCATGAAGAAGCACAAGTAAGTTCACTGATGGAATTCAAATCCTGAGGATACTGGAGCTAACCAATAGTCTTCTTCTCTTCCTGCATGTAGATGGAGCGTCGGAGTCTTAGCAGAGATGTATCCTGATGGCAAAGTGGGCGTGGATCCTGTATGTGTTCTCGGATTGAATCAAAACACAGGCCAGAAGATCCTGCTTCGACTGCGGACGGATGATTTGCTCGGGTTCCGCAAGTATCTGAGGTAAGCTACATCGGTCTATGAGTCCGACTTCCTGGTTTTAGGCTCATACTCATTCGTGCTTGCATTCAGCATCAAGAAAGTTCTGTTCCACGAGCTTACACACAATGTACGTCATGGCCGTGATGTTTCGTGTGTTTGTCTGCTCTCGTCTGATGAAAATGCTGCTCTTCTAGGTCCACTCTGAGCACGACTCCAAGTTCTATCAACTGATGCGACAGGTGGAGAAGGAATGCAATGAACTTGACTGGAGTCAGAAAGAAGGAGAGACTGTCGGCGGTGGCGTGGCAACAATCGCTGATGATCTGAATGGCCGTCACCCTGCTGGAGCAACTGGATCACGTCTTGGTGGTGGCTCTGGAATGAGTCGGTTGCTTCAAATGGATTCTGTAGATGAACGATATGACAATGTCGAGATGGAAGAGCCACGTAACGATGAACACGAAGAAAAACGCTACGTGGACCGTGAACAAAACGATACTGAAGCAAAGAAACAACCTGATGAAACTATGCAAGCGTCTAGAACTGAGCAGTCGAATGACGAAGTGATGCCTTCAGCTTCAAATGAGAGCGAAAAGGACGAAACACATACAAACGAAGACGTGGCGACCGCTCCGACACCTTCGGTAAGCACGATTTATCATGTTTCTTTACAACTGCACGTTCTGACTCCAAAAATTGTTTCCAGGTCGTCGTGGAAGACTTTCCAGCAGAATTTATGGATCTCCCCATGAGTACGTGCCCGTTTTTATGGTCTGATGCCAATTCCTGTAAAAATTTAACCCAAATTTCTACATTCCAGGCGATCGTGAGCGCCGGATTCACAACTCGCTTCGGCAGCTACGACAGCTCCATCAATCCGACGTGGAGGCTGTATCCAAGGCCTTATCGGTTCTCTACAAGATTGTATCCAACATCATTCAAAACCCATCGGAGGAAAAGTTCCGCACTCTACGAAGAGGGAACCGTCTGTTTGAGAACCGAGTGGCTCGATATCCCGAGTGCCTCGAGTTTCTTTCGGCCATCGGCTTCGAAGGCGACGCAGAGAAGTTTTTGCTGGTGAGACGGGACCCAGGACTGCTCTGGATCGGACGATCGACTCTGGAAGTCTTGCTCTCGTCTCAGGAGTAAATTCATTCAGCAAATTCATCCAATGCACAGAAAAAGCGATAATATCAATTCAAAATTCAACAGAGAGATTTGTAGCGTCATGCTATTTTTCTGCACCCTTTGGCACCCATCTATTCTGGACGTTTGCCTGATGATGCGATCGAACGATTTGCTTGCCCCGCTACGCTAATTCGGTGTTGCATTGTGGCAAGATGCCGACGGAGGCAGCCTCGCTTCCGGTCCTGATGGACGCGAGCTCTGATACGATCCAACCACTGGCGCAAAAATCCAAACAGACTGCGCGTCTATGGGTCAAGCTCGGTCTGTTTATCGTGGTGCTCTCGGCGACTGGCGCGCTGTTGAGTGAGCTGCCGTTGCACAGCTATTTGCTGCAAGTTTCAGCATGGATCAAGGCGCACACGCTGCTGGGTGCGGTCGTGGTGATTGCCATCTTCTGGGCCGCCATTCCGCTCTGCATCCCGTCCACAGTGCTTGAAACACTCACCGGATCGCTCTTTGGCGTGGGCTACGGCGTGGTCGTGATCTTAATCGGCAAGACCGGCGGCTCGTTGGTTGCATTCATGATCGGCCGCAATCTGGGCAAAGAAGTGATCGGAGACTACCTCGCTAGCAAGTTCCCAACCTTTCGAGCGCTCTCAGATGTGCTTAACGGCTCAAGTTGGAAGCCATTGCTGCTCTTCCAGCTCTCAAGTCTGCCCAATATGCTGAAATGCTACGCTTTGGCCATGACCAACGTCTCGCGTTGGCGCTTCGCGTTGTCTTCAATGGTGGGTGGCTCTCCGTACGCATTCATATGGGCTTACATTGGCGACGAAGCCAGCGATCTGGCTCTGCTCATCTCTGGCAGTGGCGAGGCCAGCTCAAAGCAGTACGCTGTGATCATCATGGGCGGCGTCTGCACCGCGATGGCCATGGCGTTGCTTGTCATCTATACCAGACGCGAGCTGGGAAAGATTCAGCTTAGCAATGGCGGAGTGCAGCCAGAGCAGGACGACGCAGCCGAGCAAGACGACCAGCCATTGCTGCACACGTCACAGACGAGCGA
Source organism: Elongisporangium anandrum (assembly GCA_023337935.1). NCBI lineage: Eukaryota > Oomycota > Peronosporomycetes > Pythiales > Pythiaceae > Elongisporangium > Elongisporangium anandrum. The sequence continues at coordinate 80,684 of JAADXR010000003.1, forward strand.
TAGTGTAAACTCCGATCAATAGAGTCAGTTCACCGTGCCAAGATATCCGGAAATAGACGCCTCTTGGGCCGCATAAGAAACTGCCCGTTTTATACGCTTCAGCTTATGAAGAAACTGGTACAGTGTACCCACAATTCCTTTACGTCACGTCGAGCGGAAGGCTGGAGCGCAATATCCAGCAGCTCCTGAGGCCGGAAGACATGGACGGCCAGGAAGGAGAGCAGCTGCACGGCCACGCGGTCCGGCCGCACGTGTGGAAGCGGCTCAAGACCATGGCGCTGTCGCCCTGGACCTGGGTGCCGCCCCAGTACCAGCGCTGGCTCAAGCTGCTGGGCTATTTCCTGCTCATCAACAGCATCATGGCTGCGCTCTTCACCGTGCTGCCAGTCAAGGAGTTCTCGCTGCTCGTGATGCAATGGATCCAGGCGCATCCGCTGGAAGGTGCTCTGCTGCTGCCTGTGATGTTCTGCCTCACGATCCCGTTCAACATCCCGTCGACGATGCTCGAGATCCTCGCCGGGTCCGTCTTCGGCATGACTTATGGCGTCACGATCAGTGTGATCGGCAAGACGAGCGGCACTGTGATCGCGTTCAAGCTGGGCAAGCGACTGGGCAAGGCCCGCATTGGCAACTACCTCGAGACGCACTTCCCGAGCTTCACGGCCATGTCCAGCGTTCTGGAGAGCAAGAGCTGGAAGCCATTGCTGCTCATCCAGCTCTCGAGTCTGCCGCATGTGGTCAAGTGCTACGGCCTGGCCATCACCGAAGTCACGACCTACCGCTTCACGATCACGTCGTTACTGGGTGGCATCCCGAATGCGATCATGTGGGCCTACATTGGCTACGAGACCAAGGATATCCTGTCCGACAAGCCCGATGGATCCGCCATGACCAGCAGTCGGCTCGCACTGCTTATCGGCGGCGCCATTTTCACAGTGCTCGCCATGGTGTTTCTCGTGGTCTACACACGCCAACAACTCCAGGTCGAGCTCATCAAGCTCAAGCAGCAGCTCAGCGACAACGAAGGCGAGAGCGGTGACGCTGACAATGAAGAGCTCGAAAGCGGCGAGGAGGAGGATGTGCTCTTGGCTCTCATGACCAGTGAATCGCCAGTGACCAAGCACCGCTCCGTCTCCATATCCATCGAGAGCTAGTCCCCAGAGAGCAGAATAGTTTAGACCCTTTCAATATCAGCCGCATATTAGCATATGCATGTACGACAGGCTTTCTCAATGCTTCAGTCCTGAACAAGAAATCAGGCAGCATTGTACCTTGCATGACCCAAATAGTAGGAGTACTTCCACTTAAATTTCAGCCAATCACAGTGTCCAACGAAAACCTAATCGTTCTTGAATGATGCGGGTTGCCAAATGAGGAGTGAGACGAAACTCAGCACGTGAAATACCGCTTTGACCTGGAAAGGGCAGAGATGGAGCTGGGCATGGACGCCGCCATCGAGCGACTCAACGCGCTGCGGCTGCAGGAGAAGCGCAATCCCTTCGCGCTCAACGGCGAAGACGAGCGCCAGCAACATGCGCGCCACCATGCAGCGGTTGCAGCTCCGCACTCGCAACAGGCCGACCATGCGCACGAGATGCAGCGCTTGCAGGCGCAGGTCCAGCAGAGCATGAACGAGCAGGCGCAGCGCATGCAGCAGATGCAGCACGAGCTGCAGGCCACGCAGGCGCGATTTCAAGCCAGCGAGAGGCAGAATGGTCTGCTGCGCACGGCTCTGGAAGCTTCCGAGACGTACAAGCACCAGCTCGCAGACCAAGGCCTCGTGATCGAAGAGCTCCAGAACCAGGTCAAGAGTCTGCGTCTCACGAACTACCGGCTGCAGTACATGATCCAGCAGAGCGAGCCGCGCGGCCACAACGCGTTCTTGCCGCCGCCGCCACCAGATATCTTTTGAAGACGGCGCCTGATGCAGCCAGTCGCATAGATTCGACTTTTCCATTGATCTAATGGACCAGAATGGGATGAGAAGAGAAAAAAAAAAAGAGATGGGGCTGCTCCGTTGCCTAGAGCCTCAAGCCAATGCTCTTTAGCATCCTTCCCAGTGCGGCGACAGACAGAGAAGGAGAAGGATAGGCAGCAGCCAATTGGTTCCTGTAACTTATTAACGTGATACTCTCATGCAGGTGAGTGTTCAATGCACTTGATCGAGGTCTTGATGCCGTCATTTGGCAGATGATGATCCATCATTCCCAGCCAGGATCTTGAGCAGACTGCAAGTGACAATGACTCAGTCCATCATCTTGCAGCGAATATAGCGCATGAGGTGGATACTCACTCTCGCTGGGTCGCCATCTGAGCGGAGCACATGGCTGCAGCCACGTAGAACTCCTCCACGAACTTGTCCATCTAGAAAGCCAGACTGATGAGCTCCATGCGCTTTTACTAGCAGAGTCTGTGCGCCTCACACCTCATCTTCCAGACACGTGATCTAGAGACGACACACTGAGTGGCTGCTTCAACGTCCCACAGGAGCACACGGCACCGCACCTCTTCGTCTACAGCGCGGATCTTGTCGGCCTGGGCCTGAGAGCAGTACGTCTTCACCTGCGCTCTGTCTCAATCCCAGTCAGTCTCTCTCTAGCAGCTCACGCCTATCACATCAGAGCCTGGAGATACCTGTCCGCAGGAACTGACTGCGGATTCAGCAGCGAGTGCTTCGAGGCGCCGGGCTTGTTCTCTGTGGGCAGCCAGCGGCGGCGGCGCGTCTCATGGCCACGCTCTCGCAGCAGCGACGCAGGTCTGGATGGACAGCAGGCGTATGGGCTTCTCCTCCTCCTCCATCATCAACAGCAGCAGGACGCACATGTAAATCTGCTCGGCTGACGGCTTGGCCACCGGCACTTCCCGCGGCCGCATTTGATAGCCAAAGGGAATGTCGCACGAATGTGTGCCGAACGATCTCCAGGCCGGCCATTCAGAGTCCGTCGATCATGATGATGCAGTGGATGCGTCATAGAGCCGCGCTGCAGCAGGTCTCGCGCCGCAGCGGAGCCAACGCGTCGCTGCTGCGCGCCTTCTCCTCCAAGTACGTCGGTCTCTCACCAGTGGCTCTCTATTGGTAAATGCTCATGCTGCTCTGGACGCAGAACGCCGGAGACTGAGAACGCCGAAGAGCCATTGACCAACAAGAAGCTCTGGAACGATGTGCTGGCCAACCACCCGGAGCAGAACGACCGCCAGAACGGAGATCTGCTCTACGAGTACCCTCGCAAGGTACGGCATCAGGAGCCTGCGTCAATGGGGCTGAGCTGACTGATTGATCTCTGAGCGTAGGGCTACTTTGGCATCTTGTCGGCCGGTTCGCTCGCTCATGTACGTACCTGAATGGAGTGGCTGCATGCATGAAGACGGCGCCTGATTGAGTGGTGGTGGTGGACTGTGCAGATCGCGTTCTGGTCGTGGCTCAAGGGATACGAAGAGAGTCTCGCTGAGAGTGAGTGCATGCTGCATGGCCCTATGGATCGCGCCATACTAACGCTTGTGATACGCGCAGTGCTGCCTGCACTGGGAGAGCCGACTACGTTCTCGTGGCTCACGAACGATCTCGGCTCGTCAATCGGCTTCGGATCCAGTATCATGCTCTCCTTCCTCGTTGGCTTCCACGCGCGGGTATGCAATATCTACGCCTGGAACTGCCAGTCTAGGATTCTGATTATGCATTTGCGAGTGTGTGACAGCGTGCGGTTGCTCGCATCTCGGTCGTCGCTGGCGGAGACAAGCTGCGCATCACGACTCACAAGTTCTTTGGCGTACGTTGCGCTCCCATCCCATTGCTCCGAGAGCTGCTGCCTGACTCATGGGCTTTCTATCGAATGCAGGACCTCGGCAAGCCGCAGGACGTGCCCGTAGCTTATGTCTCGGCCAACCCCAACACCAAGAACAACATCATCCTCAAGATCGGCAAGGACCGGTTCTTCTACCTCGTGGACACCAAGGGCAACTTCTACAACCGCAAGAAGCTCGAGAGCATGATCACGTTCCGCACAGACTTCGTACGTGTCCTCGATTGCTGACAGTATTGATTGTATAGTATGGAGCTCACGTTATCTATTTGATTGGGCTCGATCGCTAGACGGAGCACGAGAAGATGATGGAGAAGACCAAGACCTACGAGATCCGAACGGACCTGCCCCGAACTGAGCTCAAGCCCCAGGCGCCAGAGCCGCTGAACATCAAGGCACCGAAGAACCTGCTCGGTCGCAAGCCCTCTGTGGTCACGCGAAAGCACAAGGGCAAGAAGAAATGAAGAGGATTGCTAAAAGCGATCGGGCTTTTATTGATTTTGGATGCAGTAAATACATGATAATGGGTACTCGCAGGATCGAAGCAGAATTGATATCGAGTGTGCATCATGAGGAGGAGGCTTCATTCGTGGCTTCCACAGCAGCAGCAATGATGAGTGCTTCATACAGCTCCTTGGCGTTGTCGACCAAGCGATCGGCCTCCAGTCGTTCGGAGATATCGCGTAGACACATGAACACACTCGTTGCGTCTTCCACATTCAGGATCTCTTCTCGGAATTCACGAACGGCAGCCACACATAGAAGATTGATGAACGAAAAATCTCCAGGAGTTAAGCTGAAGATAGCGTCCCAGATCTGCCACACTTGAGCCATCTCGTACTCGCGCGACATGAGCACACGAACCCAGCGTAACAGGAACATTTGAGGCTCGACGCCGAGGCCGGACAAGTGGCGAGCTGTCGGTGGGTCACATCGGCTCAGAATGTGGTTGTGGATGCTGTTCATCTGATCGTACAGGGGAGACGACGCATTCTCAGACGATAGTAAGCCCAGAGTGGGGGACTGTGGCGATCCGCCGCTCCCTGTGCTCCATTGCGGAGTGACGTCGGGGCAGTAGGTGCCGGCCATGCGGAACATTATCTCTTCGAGCAAAAGGTACGCGTCGTGCTCTAGATATTCTCCGTCAGTCAATTCTCTGACGATTTCTTCTGCAGCTTCACGGCAGCAACTACAGCAGATGTCATGTTAATGCATCCATCTCAATGGGTTTCAGATAGACATGCACTTACTCGTAGTATTTCCCAGATCCACCTGAAAAAGCCTTCAGCTGCAGGAACGCTTCACGATCCAGACACGAAGTATCGTCGTCGACATTGATGAAGCTCTCGACGTAGACATACGAGGCGTCGTCCGAATCCGTTTCGTCGCTTTTGTCAGTTGATACGGATTGCCGCCAATCTTCATTCACGTTTGGGTCTTTCTTTCCAGCTTGGGCTTGCCACTGCTCGATATACAGCAGATAGACTATGGTCGCCAGCAGCTCGCTCATTCCCTATCGACAGAATCGACGTCAGTAACTGATCGTGTCGTGGGTTTCCAAGCTCGTAAAGTCTTACCTGGTTGTAAGAAATCTCTGGGTATTCGTTCGAGTACGTGTAGAGAATCCGCACGAGCATACACTGCACAGACGGCTCATGGAAGAACGGCATGGAGCCACGCGTTCTCCTCACATCCTTGTAAATGTTGTGGAACAGCAGATCCTCCGAGCTTTCACACATGGCGATGAATTCCTGCAACAAAAACAGACCAAACCATGAGTACTCACTCGAGTAGAGCTAAGACCATATATCCCAACTTACTTCATCGTTTTGCATGCCATCGACAAAGTCACTGAACTCGATGTGCTTGTTGCGAGCAGCTTCGTACTTCTTGCGCTTCATGCTGGCCACCGAGACCCACTGCCGGAAAGGCTTGTCCTGCGGCAAGTAGTTGAGCCAGAGCTTCCACGCAATATTGCGCATGCAGGACCAGGCGAAGGCGCCCTTCATGGCCTGCAGGCAAATGTCCTCCCGTGTGGACTTGACGAAAATCTCCAGGAACTCGTCCACACGCGCCTTTGGCTCTCGGGACTGGATCTCGCGCAGCGTCACAGACGAGACGTTGGTGGTCAGACGACGCCGCTTGGACGTCTTGCCTCGCAGAAGAACCGCCAAACTGAGCTTGTCGATCGACGCGCAGATCGCTTCGGCCCAGTCGCTGGCTTCTCGACCATGCTCGGCACACAGAAACCACGTGCGCTCCTTGGTGACGACCATCAGGATTTCCTACAGCAGACGAATGGACCAGAAGGAGGAGAGTGAGCTGCTGGAGATCTCCATCTCACACGCCAATGAATCTTTTACCTCGAGCACGTCAATGTGTGCGCTGTGCAGGTGAATGCAGCCAAGCGGAGCCTCGTCCGCCTTGTCAGCGTAGTAGTACAGGCCGAGATCGCCGATATTGGATCCAGCCAGCACGATCTCGTACTCCGTCCATTCGGCCGGCTCGCCGATCTCCAGCAGCAGCTTGCCTGCCTTGAGCTTTGGCTACAAAGTAACACCGAAGGCCATTAGCTACGCCATACTCCACCCAACACATCAGACAGAGCTCACCAGAAGCCGATGCATCAGGGGTCTCTGGATCGTCAGATGCCGAAAGAGCCGCGACCAGACCGAGTCGGCGGGGTCGCTGGTGCTGCTACTGCTGCTGCTTCGGCTGCGACTGCCGGTCACCACTTCCCACGGCGCCGAGGAAGAGGAGGACGGCGGCTGCTGCTGCTCGGCCATGCTCAGCCCCAGACCAAGGCCCAGGCTCGGGCCTTCACCCAAGGCCACGACCTTGGGTCTCGTGCGCTGCCCGACCTCCATATTCAACTCAAAGCCTTCTTTATTTTGGGAGCGCGTGTCCCGAATCGGTCCCGAATTTGGCATTCGCCATATGCGATCCAAAGTGCCGTTTGAAGATTCATTCGCTGTTACTTATGGCTTCCAGGTAGTCAACCTATCCCATGAGTATGGTCCCACCCCGACGCCCTCGACTCGAGCGGAATGGAGTGCTCATTGGGCGGCTGCTGGATACGCTCCGGCGCGCGGAGAGCAGCAAATCGCTGCGGGATGCGCTGGCAGAGATCTCCATGCGGATCATTGATGCGGAAGATCGCCACGAGCTCCAGCGCAGCGATGGAGCCACTGCACTTGGTGAGATTGTATCAATATGCATGTATGACAGGTCGTTGGGTGGCTGATGACATTTCATGCTTGTTGGATGCAGTGGATCATCTGGATCGCATTGTGGAAGAACAAGCAGCCAAGTCGTACGCGTGGAAGACGTCCGAAGTGTTTGGGAGCAGGTACCAATCGCATCCATTGCGGGGCGCCTTACTCTGATTATGCTAATAGCGTTACGAGGCAGATGGAGCGAATTCGAAGTCCTGGATTCTCTCCAGTTCACATGTAAGCATGAACACAATGTCTATGGAGCTGAGCTCTACTTGCTGACACTTGCAGTCTTGTGGCTCTTGTAGTAGTCGCTCTCTGCCACGCGAGTCTTGACGCCGACATGGCCCACGAGATCGCTGCGCTGAACGGTGTACCGATGCTCGTGGGTTTCATCACGACGCTGCGGTCTAATGAAGACATGGCCACGTACGTCCTCTATTCGCTCGAGGTCCTGCGCAATCTGTGCTTCGTAGACTCTGGAGCCATGTCGGTGCCGGATCAATTCATCCAAGACTTGTGGGCTATGGCCGTGACGCTTGAACGCGACCCTGAACGTCAGATTCTAGGCGCCGACATCCTCGCAAACATCGCGTCCTTCGCGCCCACGCGAGTCGACGCAACACAAGCAAGGATAAGCGCTCTGGTCTCTTCGTTCTTTGCGCTGTATCAAGAGACTGGAGGCGATGTGAACATTCAAGTGGCGCTCGTGGATCTGCTGTGCAATCTCTGCATGGATGCGTCCTACTGTCTCGTCACTATCTACGAACTGGATGAACGCAGACCACGCAACCACTTTCGCCACAGTGGGGCTGTGTACTTTGTCGACCTCACAGAGCGCACAGCCGACGCCAGTCTGCGACAGAGCATGGAGGCCTTTGCGCATAACGTCTCATGGAGCGACTCGGCGGGCAAGCGCACGATCCAGAAACTTGGATTGTCGAGTTTCATGAATACGTTTGCCAGCGAACCTGCCATCAGCAATTGACCAAGCACTTCGTCTCATCGCGTGAAACGCGGCTCTATTTCGGACGTGCGTTTCGTTTGTGCCAACACCATTCAATTGCTTCCTCCTTGGCATTTCAGTCTTTTCGTCTCAAGTCTCGATCTGCAAATGCCAGCTCAAGGACTTAGCAGAGACGCAGGGTCTGTGCAAATGCGTGGCGCCCTGCGAGCGACTGCTATCGCAGCTCGCCAAGCGCGCAAACTTCGCCAGTCGAAGAATTCTTCCAGTGAACCTTTCAACTATCCGGCTGAAGACCAACGCAAAGCGACTCTAACAGCAAACGCAATGCCTGTTCGAAAGCAATCTGGTGCGATTCCGTTGCGTGAAAAGCGAAATTTAAAATTGAATTTGAGACTTGGCTCTATTCGAGAGAACGAATCGCCTACGTCGTCTCCAGTTCCTGTGCCGGATCCAGAGTCTGCATTTCTACCAGCGAATGATCCGCTTGGAAACAACAATAACAATATTGCAACGATGCCGACTGAGGCGAAACCACGAAATTCAATTAGAGGAGGTCAACGGCGTAATTCAAGCATCACTGTGCCAATGGCTTCGCCCGAAGGAGCAGATTTTGAAGAAGTGGCTCATGATGGACCTGCCGAGTTAGGCGCGCGAACGAAGCGGTTGAAGCGTCTAGGAAAGGGAGCCGGAGGAACTGTGTACCTGTCACTGTACTTGCCGACACTAAAGCTTGTGGCCGTCAAAGAAGTCATCGTATTTAAAGATCAGGAGAGGCAGATGGTCAAGAACGAACTTCATGCACTGCATGATAACTTGTCGCCGATCGACCGCGAGGCGCTCAGCAATGCGGACAATGCTGCACCTTGTCCGTTCATGGTTTCGTTTCATGGCGCTTACTTAACGCCAGCTCGATCCGCAGTTTCGATCGTCATGGAGCTCATGGATATGGGAAGCCTTCAGGATCTAATCGATGCACACATCGTGATCCCCGAAGATATTCTACGCCACTGCGCGTTTTGCTGTTTTACAGCTTTGGATCACATGCACACTCAACGGTATTGTTATTGCATAAAACCGAGTCGCTGTAATGTCACTATCTGACTCGCTCTTGTAGGATGGTGCACCGCGATATCAAGCCTGCAAACATTCTGATGAACCAGAAAGGCGAATTTAAGGTCTGCAAGCTTTTGGTTTACGACTACCGGTATGCAGTTGATATGATGCATTTCTGACTTACATTTTGTATGGTTTTGATGAGCAGATTGCGGACTTTGGACTTGCAGGAACACTATCCAAGTCAGTGTCGTTTTTCTCCGAATTCGAAGGCACAGTGATGTACATGGCTCCTGAACGCATATCTGGAGAATCATATTCCTGTGTGAGCGACAGTTGGTCAATGGGCGTCGTGTTGTTCTCTTTGGCAACGGGCGCGTATCCGTTCGCTGTGGACGATGGCTTCTTTGGTCTTGAGGAGGCCATCGTTAATGACCCTTTGCCTCCCATGCCAAACCGATTCTCTCCCGAGTGTCGTGACTTCGTCAAGTCCTTACTGCGTCGGGATGCAGAAACGCGTATGACCTCAGAGAAGGCGATTTCTCATCCATTTCTCCGTGGCTACGGTGGCAGCTCAGCTCACAGGAATTTTATGGAGCGCTGGCGAGAGCTTCCTGTAAAAGGTTGCGTGGGTCACGAAGACGTCAGTCGGATTGCACAGCTCATAGTCGATTATTCCAAGCGGTATCCTGAGATGGTTTCTGTCCCCACCATGAGCCCAACAAGTGCGACCATCGACGGTAAAAATACTCCTAAGAGAGGTATTTTCAATCATTTAGCCCAATTATTTACCACCAAAAAAGACAAAGCAAATCAGCCTGGCGCACCAATGGAAGGCTCCACATTAACTACTGAGAGCGAAATCCACCGTCTGGCAAGGGACTGTGGCGTCTCCCCCGATCATTTCCAGGCCCTTTTTGAGCAGGTGAGTCTCTTGTTACACACTCAAGTTCCGATTTATACTGATAATTTCAAATTACTAGGCGAAAGATCATGTCTAGTTCATGAAGGATCAGTTACCTTCGATCCAAAATATGGTACTTAGCAGCTATTGCTCGCTTTCCTGATAGATCGTGCTCGATCTTGGTTATCACCGATTTCGTGGCTTGCTTCATTTTTCCGACAAGATTTCTCTCACTAACTTCAAGTAGTCGCTGGTTTAATTGATCCAATCGAGATTGATCTTCCACTTCTTTCTTCTTCACGAGTTTCTCTAGTTCTGCGTTTGAGCGTAAAGGCATATGAAAGCGGCGTGCGCAACCCGTACTGCCATAACGTCCTTCGTCAGTGTTATCGCAACAAAGCCACCGCTTTGTCCGGTGCATCATACACGAAGACGTCACTGTACCAACGACCCCGTCACTACTCTTTTGCCGTGAGGTGCAAGAGCGAATGCACGCTAATTCATACGCACCAGGATGATAAGAGCACGCATATCTGTTGTTCTGCTGCTCTGTATACTCGACTTTGCACAGGCGACACTGTACACGACGGCGCTGGTAATCATGCAGAATAGACAATTTGGTTTGGACCTCGCTTTTTCCAAGAGTTCGTTGCAGAGAAGGCGGCGGTCCACGAAGTTGCTGCTTTTGCATTAGCAGCCCGTGTTTAAGCTCGAAAGATGCTCGCACCACAACTCGTTGAGACCAAAGCTTCACCCATTGTTGAAACCTCTGCTTGAGCAGTTGACGTTGGGATCCACCAAAAATGAGTTTACCTAGCTCGGAACGTCGCAACTGCATGTGATCTCGGCGTTTTCGCTTCCGTTGCAAGACTTTGACTTCCTTTACTTTTGTAACTCTTTCTTTGACAATGTTTCGCAGCTTTTCTTGCAAGCGCTCTGTTTCTCGTATATTACACTCAACAATCGCACGTCGAATGATCGAGTCTGTAAGCAGAAAGAAATATTGTTGATGCAGTTGCTCGTGAAGATAAGTGGTCTTGAATCGCTGAATACGGTCATGCAAAACTTCGGAATCCATGGTCGAGTTCAAATAATGAATCTTCTTGTAACGTTTCGAGCATTCTTCTTCTCGTTTAATAGCATTGGCAAGAACCTGGTCAGCCTCCTGGACTCGCTTTTTGCATGCATCTGCAATATCTCGCTTCGCTTTTGCATCTGTGACCACATGCTCTCGCTCTTCCATGATACGTTTAAGTTGAGGCTGCATTACTTCCAAATTCGCTGCTACAGGGGGTAATTTTTGCCGCCAATAAGCAGATCTTTCAACGGCATTCATCCAGTCCAATTCAACTCGAGAAAGGGTATGGAATACCTCGACACTAGCCATTATACGTTCTTGAACCAGTTTAGCTTCAAACTCTTGGCGTTTTATAGCTGCTACTCGTTGAGCCTCTCCTATTCGCTCAGCAAGACGATTTGCCTCCATTTCGGCTGCTTTTTTTCCATCAATTGCTTGCTGGATAAGATACTTGTCGAATTGTCTTTCTAGAGCATCTGCTTGAGCCTCTGCTAGTTCAATCTCGCGAAGTTGCGTCGCCAGGTCATCTTCAGCCTTCATATGTTCCCATTCGCGGTACAAATTGTGTTTTTCATTCTTACCCAGCTTGATTTCCAAACGTCGTGCAGCCTTATCGCTTGTAAACTGTCGGTCTTCTACCATTTTAGCGTATTTGGTTTTCATCGCTTCGAGCTCAAGCAGCCGTATGTACTCTCTCATTTCCATTTCAGCATTCGCCATTTGTTTTCGCTCTTTCATGTATAAAATCATTTCCTCTAGATAAAATTTACGGCACCAGCGTTCTTCGGCAAGCATTTCCTTCCGTCGATACTCCAAACGAATGCGCTCTTCTTCCTCTAATCGCTTTATTTCCTCACGTCGTGCCAATTCTTTCTGAAGCACTTTCATTTTGTCCAACTCACATTTCCAAGTAGAGCACAGCAACTCAGTCTTCTTTTTTCTTGCCACCCAAAGACGATCCAAGCTCAAATACATAGGAGGATAAATATTCTTGAGTCCTTCGTTGGGCATAACTGCAGTTCCATGGTGTCTCAATATCTCCTCGGCCGAATACAAACCTTCTTCGGATGCTTCTTCGCAGACAGAACTTAGGATCGAGAAGCAAAGTTCGTCAAAGATCTCTTTGGCGAGCACATCGGTGTACATCGAGTCTCGCTCTCTCTTAAACGAGTCATGCACTTGACTATTCTTTGCCATCAGTGCATTTTCAACGGTTGCCATGGCTAGCCGCTTTTCACATGCCCGTGCCACTCTTATAAGGTCAAATTTACTTGGATGAGGTCGAGTGAGCTTGTTTCCTTTTCGTTGAAGTGACACATGCGCAAACTGACGAAGCTTTTTCGATTCTGCCTGAGCACTACGAACGTTTTTCTGCTTCCAGTCCATTTCATAAGCCAGCTGGATCGCAAATTCTTCTTGGCAAATCGTATCATGGAGTGAAATTTGCATGGCTTCAGCCTCTGAGCGCCAAATTTCAATTGCGTGGACATGTTTTCCTTCATTTTCCATTTGGTGTCTTTCTTTGAATTCCTTATTGCGTTCTTCGTTGTAAAAATCATGCGCGCCCTTATCTTCCCGGCTCATTGCTTCCTGTTCTTCTTGCTTGAAGATTTTCTCAAACGCTACAATTTCGCGAACGTGAAAAAAAAATGTTGCTTCCCACTGTAGAGACTTCAAAACCACCAAATCATCTTCATTTCGGTAATATATGACTGCAGCAAACCCGTACTTGGTTCGAATCATAGAATTCGGTAAGCGGCAATACAGATGGTTTATCAGATCTTCAGCCTGCGTTTTAGTTTCTTCTGCATCGGTGAGCTTTTTATCACTACCATCAATCTCGTTCTTGATATTGTCGTGCTCATTTTGCAGCCGCTGAACAACATTTTCCATTTCATTACTGCTTTGGATTAGTGATGGGGCATGGAATTCTGCAAATTGAGCTTCTTCTTCGACACCCTCGATTGCGTGATAAGCTGCCTAAGTACACGCACAAGAATGAGCTAACAAAGCCAAAACTAAAGGAGCTAAAGCTAAACTACTTGCCTCCCGTTCTTTTTGCGCAGCAACAAGATCATTTTTGGCTTTCAGAATATCGTTCAGCGCGGCCTGATCTTCTCGTAGCAGCTCAGTCGCGCGGGTATGATCTTTTTCTACCAATGGTAACTTGGCCAACACGACATCATTTTCATATTGAACGCTTTCAAGAAAATCTCGCTACAGCAAGACATAAATTAAGACTGCCAGTTATAGAAGGACACATTAAAAACAATGCAATTTTCAATACCTGAACTGCCAGAAGCGTATTCACTTGATTGTACTGCTCACTGAGCTGATGGATACGGAAGTTGAAGTTTCTTAGCCTGCCGTGAAATAGAATATCGTCTTGAAAAGATGCATGGTGAGCATCCATCACTGTTCGTTGGTAGAGAGGGTCAGAGCCATCTACAGTCCATTCGTTATCTTGCATGTTTATCCTATGCCGAGTATTGAGTTCGTCGATGACTTTCGGATCCATTCTATCGTAAAGGCAAGATTCTGATAGCTCCACGAGCCGCGCCTCCTTTTCGAGTCTAATTCGTTCATCTTCAACCTTTTCAAGATGCTCCTTATTTTTGAATTTGAAGGAGTGACCTCCAGTAACTTGTGCGCGATGCTTTCTCACGTCTTCATCCAACACTGGGTCAGCACCTACTCCATGGCTCACATCGAGGTAAGATTTAGAGAGCTCCTTCCCGCACTGTTTGCACTTGATCCCTGTGTCATACAAAGACCCCCAGGATTTCACGTCACGGTGTTCACACTCAAACGAGCCTTGGACTGCACGTTCAAAGTTGGGAATTTTCAGCTGATCTTTCAGGCGTTGAATGTGCTCAGCTCGCAAAGCACTAAGTTGTCTCTCGTTATCGGCCGAAATATCTTGAGCAAGCTTTTTCTCTTGTTGTATCCGAAATGCGCGCTCTTTTCGCTCACCGTCTCTTCTTTCGCTTATCCGTTTCTCTTTTCGATTCCATGATTTCTTTACTAGAGCCAATCGGCCATCGGCAAATTGCTGGGCATAGTATTCCTTCACTTCTCTAATGATGTTATCTCTAGGAATCGCGTTAGTTGATTCTTGTGACAGCGTATTAACTTTTCGCTGAACTTGAAAGTCGACTTGAGATGATACAGCTTCGTTATATGTTGTCATCCGCAGCCCGTCCGTATAAAACTGTTTTTGCCGGCGATTCAGGTCAGTTTGCTTCTGTTTGATCAGCAGTTGTTTTTCTCGTGCTTCTTCAAACGCAGCATTCTCATCTTCTGCAATGATTTTGTTTGTTTCTTGTTGGAGTTGCTGAATCTGATCGTCCTTCTTCCCAATTATTTCACGAGCTTTTTCTTCTGCTTCACGTCTCATTCTTAAAGCTTTAGTACAGGAATTTGCTAGGAAAACAGCATTAGCATCATCCAGCTGACACCATTGGTGTGTGATAGGTCCAACATTTGTTGCACTGCTCGGTTCCACCGGAGTAATACTACAAAGCTTTTGCCAATAATTTCTCCATTATTTTCCAAATCACGTTATAAATGCATGTGGGATTTCATCGTACCTTATGACTGACCTGAAGCTTTGTTTTACCTTCCCTCCATTCATAGCGAATCCCAACCACCATCGCTTCTTTTCTGTAGGTACCATAAGTTGCCGAGTGCCGCTTATCCTGAGAGCCTAATTGGTGTCGATCATCAATTGTTGCCTTGAAGCTGCAATATTCACCCAAATTAAGCTTCGTAGCATTAATTTGAGGTTCTACCGTCCAGAATTTTCGTGCTTGAAAGTTTGACCTATCACATCAGGCTATCGTGTCAAGTACAACAACACAGCTGAAAACGCGACGATAATCATCCGTACTTGGATACATCACGTCGGATATCATATGGTAATGAGTCGAGTACACTTTCATCCACTTCCTGTCGTCGTAACTTTCGGGTCTCAATATCTTCATCAATTTGAGCAGCAATCTATAAAAAAAATAGTGTGTTAGAATCGTACACGAACGCAGCTGATGTGCCATCGAACCTCTTTCTTGATCTCGCCACGAAGCATTTTTGCATAATCAATTCGTCTGAATCGTTGATGATGCCCGTGAATTAGCATTGAGTCCCAAAGTTTTTCCTGGCTTTTTTCAACAATAATGAGTTCTTGGAGAAGTTCTGAGCATCGTTCACTGCTTGTTTGCTTGGATTGGTTGCGCATTGTTTTCACTAATTCAGAGATGTAATATGATTCCTTCTGAATCATTCGCATTCTGCTTTCTTCCTCACGAAAATCATCAATTCGCTCTTCGTATGATCCAGCGTTTGAAATGACGACTCTACGATTAACATCTCTGTACGGAACTCCAGACGGACAAACGAATTCAAAACCAAAATACAGACGCGCACCATGAAACTCAAATTCCAAAGAACCAGACTGAATCATCTGCAAAAAATCATTGAAGTTAAGAGATCAAAACGCAAAATCCATAATGCATGCTGATGGCTTACCTTGCCACTGGGGTTGAGGAATGAATGCAATTGCAACGAATCAAAGTCCGCGCCAATATATACCTTCAGTTCTTGTACCGCGAAAATTTCACTATTTTCACTTGCAACATTCAGATCCCCCGTAATTGGGTCTATAATCTCACCCCGTTCATCTATTTTCACGAGAAAAATGTTCATTCGAACGCGATACAAGCAATGCTTTGGAAAGCAAACACGACCCTTGATGCGGGCAGGTAGTAGATTTTGCACTGACTTGATGCCGTTCACTTCCTCAGTGTATTCGACATCAATTGATTTGCTTTCATTGTGGTGCTGCCACCACTCAATGGTTCCCTTCAATGGGAAAATACATTTCCGCAGCTTGTTTGGACCATGCTGTAACCAAAGAAAACTGAAGTGAGTGAGCAATTAGCAATAGTGATTTGATCGGCACGTACATGAAATCGTTTGAGAGCATTTACTAAATCAGCGCGAAGGCCTGCTTTCTGTTGTTCGGCGAATTGATCTCGAGCAGCAGCAAGCCGAGACTTCGTGACGTCTAACTCTTTCGTTGCCAGTATTATTTGCTCTTGTGTTTTCCAACTTTCGATTGAAGACGCCTTTGCATGTTTGTAATGGGAATGCGCAGGCAATGCTGCAGTCTTAAGCAGCTCTAGTTTGGACTCCATTGTTACCTGAGCTAGCAGTTCTGCAGGATTTACTTTTGGTGCCGTTATTTGATCCATTTTTGTGGGTTGATCATCTGTGATACTGCTGGGACTTAATAAAATCGACCGACCAATTACCATTGGCAAATCATGACGCTCCATTTCGGCCACATCAATATTCTTCTGTAGTTCAGCTTGGTTTACTTCAGCCTCCTTTAACCGAGTGACAATGGATGACTCGGCTCTTAATGCAATGTCCATCTTTTTTTGCAGCATAACCTCTCGTGAATTTAAGTCAGAAAGCTGCTTCTTGTATCCAGCTCTTCGAGTGACGAGTAAATGAAACTGCTGTTTGTTTTCTTCACTTGGATCACGTCGTGGTGGACCAGCGAGTTCTTGGCTTAAATCATCGAATTCAATATCAACCTGCCTGATATCCATGATAAGCTTGTCCTTTCGATTTCGAATGGTATTTCTGTCAGCAGTCAAATTGGCTTTTACGTGCTCTAATTGCTCCACTTTTTCTTGAAGCATTGCTACTTTTGACTGAGCATCCATCAGCTCAATCCGCTTTAGCTCATTTTCTGGTTTAAACGCGCGTGCACCAGAAATACCAACCGTATAGTCATCTAAAGAACAAATGTACAAATGAAATATGACATGAGTTGATGCACGCATGGAATAAACACAGGCAAACGTACCTATTCCTTGCTGGTGACCACCGTCAATCGATGAATTCCACTCTCCAGGTTCAAACGAAGTATCAAACACACCCAAGCTCGAAGTCGTCGTTCGCCGATCATATGGTTTCATGGCGTCAACGGATTCTTGGCCGTCCATGTAGTAGATTTCGTCCTGCAAGCTTTCAATTTGTTGCTGTTTGCGATCTTGTCGATTCTTTTCTTGCTCTTCGTGATGTTTGAACGCGAATTTTTGAGTATCAGTAAGTTGCTTTTTCCAAAACTTCATGTTCTTGTGCCGACGATAGATCTTCTGTTTCTTTGCAAACTCTTTCTTCTCAGCTCGAATGCGCTGCTTTTTTTCTAGTTCTTCGTCCATACGTGCACGTCTCTTCTTTTCTATGTCTTCCAATATGCGTGCTTGTTGAGCTTTGTCTGCCTCCTCTACCATCTCTCGGAACCGATAAAGCAGTGGAGCCTTGTTCTTGTTCCTCTTCTTCAGGCCAAACTCAAGCTCTTTTCCAGCCTGTTGCGCCTCCTCAAACTCTTCAATAAAGTTCTGCTTGATGAATACATACTTGCGTGACTCTCGATCCATTTCATGAACGTGAGCGACGTGCTCACGCAGCAATCGTCTCCGCTTCAAAGGCGGAATCTCGGCATACTTCCAAGCGGTTTGCAGCGCGATCTTGGCCTACGAACACAGAAAGATTACTCACTTGTCATCGTCACCAGAAGCACAATGGGAAGTTTCCACGTACCTCTTCTTTTGCTATGTCCTTGAACTGAATCGCCATCTCCTTGGCTTGCTCTACAATCGGTCCCAATACATTGAAGCTCTGGATGAGCTCTTGCTTCGCCGACAGCGCCTCCTCTTCGTCTTCCTCTCCGTCGTCATCTTCTTCAGCCCACAGCTCTGCGTTTAACACACCAACACTAGTCATCAGATGCCATCTTCAACGCCTCACAAAAAAGACAAACTCCTCACTCAGCATCTTGTCCATGGAAAAATCTTTGATGTTGAGCCCGCGCGTGAGCCACTCGGCCATGGCCTCCTCCTCCAGCTGCTGCTTCCCATCGTCCTCCGCTTTCTTTTTCGAGGGCATGATGATGTCTAGGGGGTCTCTGTCCTGGTGCTTGCTCCAGTCTTCTCCCGCTAAGTGGCCTCGCTTGCCATTTCCCCTCCGACGCTTCGCTCGTTGTTGCACCTGGAGACAAACACTCTGACGCATCTATAATTCGTCGTTGTTTTAGAGTATTTTGCTTCATTTTATGTATAGCAAAAATTTAATTAAATCGTTGGAAGCTCATTGCTCTATTTCAGATTGTGCGACCAAGTCGAGCAAATCGCTCAGTTCGTCCTGTGAGATCGGGTCCAGCGCTGCGTCCTGAATCAGCGCGTTGTATTCTATCACATATTCCATACTAGATGGACTTTGGAACCAGTCGCCTGACGGCTGCGCGCAGTTCTTGGCGCTTTGAAGCAGTCTCTTCTGCTGCTTGCGGCGCTGTTCAAGCCGCCGCTGGTTGAGATTTGCCTTGGCTCGATGGAAATCGCAAAACTTGTGCATCTCTCCATTGTCTTTTAAAGCGCGCTCGTTGCAGCAGGGCTTGCTTGGGTATCGACACTGGGTCGAATTGGCGTTATAGAAGCCCATAGAGAAGGCTTCGGCCGTTGCGAGTGCGAAGTCGTCCGACTGGTTCATTGTGAGTGGCCAATTGTGAAATGGCCGACGCATGCAATGCTACGCTGCAGAAGGCAGGTGGTTGATTAACCCAGCTCGCCCCCAGCTACATATCTGCAACCTTGCAACCCATTGCCGGGATCATGGTCCGACCTTTTGCCGCCCCATCAAACCAGAAATCCAGTGCATGATGATACCTTTTCCTAGAAAGGTTAATGGAATCAAATTTTAATGTATGGGTACAGTACAACGCCCCCAAGATCGAAGGTGGGCATGGATACACACCCATTGGAATTCACCAGTGCGCTGTGGATAGGATCGAAAGGATCTTTGATCATGACAAAAGGGCATTGACTGTTGATCGTACCTTTTGAGTGTCAATGATACCGGAATCAAATCCGAAACATCAAGCCAGATGCTAAATAATGCACCCATCCCCTTTGATGATTAGATAGGGCTACTAATAGAGAGGACCTCCTCGTCATCTATAACCTTCGCCATATGTTCGGTCACTCATCACGTGTAATCGCTCGGTTGCACTGCTTGCCCAGCCGAGGTATCTCTTGAGTTCAAGCTCTTGCCAAGTGTGCCTAATCGTGACGTTCTCGTATCACAGTGCACTCCTAGTTGAAGGCAACGTTTCTGTGTGTTTGGGATGACCACAAGGTCCGGAACACATGGCCTGGTTGGCGTACAACTGCTATGATGCAGAGAGCAAAACTATCGCGGCCGTGACCGTTAGTGTGTGCGCTGATCAACAGGATTTTACTTCAAGCGAGATCCTGATGAGTTTGCAAAAATTTAAAATAATTGAGAACACAGTTCGTTACTAATAACTGCGAGCATACTCAAAAGATACGATCGCTACATTGCACGATGCATCTCAGTGTGCTCAGACCTTTTGTGCTTCCAGGATGTGAGGGCAATAGTCTGCATGCACAGGTCCGTGATGCTTACGCGCCACTCATCAGTGCTGCAGCCTATGAGTGTTCATCCAACTATTCGTGGTACTGTAGCTCTTCGGCGAGTCTGGATTTTCAATACAGTACTGTGCGTGTGTGCGTCATACTTGAATTCCCAAAGCAGCGCGAACCACACATTCGTGTCTGATGCTGGTTTAGAATGGCTGGGAACAGCATTCACGTGCAGAAACGGCCGATCAGACTGTGCTACGGTAGTGACCTCGGCAAATCGCAGGGATCGATTCGAGATCCGCAATGAGCCAGGTATGTTGACGAGCCGCAGTACCGTGATTCAATCATCCATCTCATGTGACATACCCTTCACGAACTGACTTTCTGGTACACTTATGGTACACTAGCCACAATGGATTTTTCAGCGGATTTTCCAGTGCGGTTATGGCTCAAAAGCCATGAAGCCACTATGGTGTGCGTGTTGGGGGCATTGCCGCTGCGAATTGCTCTTTCTCTCGATCAGATTCTCATCCACAATGCGCCAGCGCTTCTGGCGACGAGCTCTGCGAGCCAGGAGCTCCACGCCTCTTCGTGCTGGCGCAGCTGAAAATAAAATCCAGCCCCGGTGCTGCGCTGGGGCAAAACGGAGCAGCAGGGAATACTCAGCACAGCGAGGAGGCAGAGGGCATAGATCATGCGCATCTTGCACTCTGCACCGACATCAGACCATTCGCCGCGTTTTGGTGTTCACATTTGATGCGCATCGGCTCATTCTTATATCTGACGCCTTCCGTGCGCATTGACCAGCAATTGACTGCTTTTACCTCCAACCAATATGAACTACCAGCACAACCACTACAACGCAGGCAATGCCCCCGCTGGTCATCCGATCGCGCCGATGTACCCGTTCGCGATGGTCCCACCAGTGTTCATGCCCGAGGACACCACCTGCTCCTATCCGAGTAAACGCTGCGACAACCCTCGCGTCGTCAAGCGCAATGGCGATCTGCACAAGCTCTGCGAGTTCCACCGCAGCAAAGCCAATCGCAACCAGCGGCGCCTCGAGCTTAAGCGCAAGAGCAAGAACCAAGGCGCGACAGGTGATGATACCTCAGCCGACACGAAGGCGAAAGCCACGACAGAGAAGAAGAAGAGCCCAATTTTGGAGCCACTTAACTCTGAGTGCCTGCGGTTACCAGATGTTGGCGTCGAGGAGCCGCTGCTGCCGGTCGACATGGACGAGCAGGACATTCGAGCGCTGAAGTCCATTCTGTTCTCCGATGATGATATGGAGTACGAAGGCAGCGATTTCGATATCGACATCGATATGGACCTCTCCGGCTCCGATGACGATGAGTTCCTACAGAGCTCTTCGCTTGTGAATTTCTGAGCTACGCGTGTATGAGCAGAGCTGCTGCCACTCTCGTTCCGTGCCATCATCACCACATTCGACAGGAGAACGCCAGCATCAGTATTTTATGGAGTCTGTTCAAATTGCATGAGCCTATTGTGCGTAGAAATGAAGTGAATTTTGACGTTTTATCGAGTATTCATGCGTTTATTTGGAGTGACAAAGAGGAAATCGTGCGCAATTCCCATCCTTCTAAACTACGGACGGATTCCTCTCCTCCAGTGTTTCTTCGTTGCAATCTATGCGGAACCGTAGCCATTCGTACGCTCTTCATGCAGAAGAGCGACTTGGTCGAGGTCATCCTGGCTCGTTGGTGAGCGGCGCTTGGACGTACTACAGTAGCGCATGTACAGCACCGTGGCGGCGCCAAGCAGAGCAGCGAGCGACGGCAGGATGCAGTACACATAGCGCAGGAACTCGGCGTCTTCCAACGGCAAGTTCTGCAGCTTTTCACGTTCGTTTTGGATGAGCAAGATGGCAATTCCATTCGAGATCTTGTCCGTGAAGCTCATAGCACCGTACACAAATGCCCCGCTCTCAACGTTGTTGCCGACGAGATCTCCCTCTAGGCACACCGAGGTGACCATGATGATGGAGTTGCCCATACCCAAAATCACTGAAAAAACGTAGATCCAGGTCGCGGTCTCTGGCGTCAGCATGTAACAGAGCGTGAGCGCCAGGACAATGAGCAAAGAACCGATCATAAAGGAACCCGTCCGACCCATGGCTTCGTTCAGGTAACGAAGAAAGAACGTCGCCAAGAATCCAGAGACGTAAACCAACAACGGGACGATCGCGATTGACGTGGCCGACATTTTCAGCGTCACAATCAAATAGAACGAGATGAACACCTGCGTGACGTTCACCACCAGCCGAGTGCACATGTAGACCATGCCGACCTCGTAAAACATACCGACGCGGAACCAGCACTTCCAGGTCATGCGCTCGTAGACCGGGGCGATCGGCAGGCCGTCATCTTCATCGCAGATAACTTCGCCTTCAAATGGAAGACTGGCTGGACCTCGTGCCTTGGCATCGATCATCGACGGACTGTGGCTGATCTGAGTCTGACTGTCGCGAGCCTCCTTCTCTGTGATTGACAGCTTCTCGCTTGTTCCAACCAAGAACCAGATCGTGCAAGCGCCACCAACGACCAATGACGTGTACGCCAGAAGCGTGAACTTCTCAGCATCAGGTACGTTGTACGGCTTCACGATGCGAAGGAGTGCGAAGAAGACGCAGAAGACGAGCACGTTGGACAGGATCGTGAAGGCGTATCGAGTACTGTTGAGCACGCAGCGCACGTTGTCATCCGTCGAAAGCTCTGGGACCTAGGACAAGATCGCATTAGCATGGCGATATCGACACAAAGCAGCGCGACAAGCAGCAAGACATACCATGGCCATGTGGGAGACCTGCACGGCAGCCCATCCAAAGTTAAACAGGCTTGCAGCGACACTGTAGTACACCACCATCACCATGCGGCTTGGCGTGTCCGTGAACCAGCGCGGCGCGCACTCCGCAAACACGAAAAAGAAGCACACAATCACAAGGAATGCGCCAGCCGATAGCCAGGTCTTGCGGCGTCCAAAGCCGATGGATGGGATGCCCTTGGAATGGTCCGAGAGCACGCCCACGAGCGGAGTGGCAACGCCATCGGCGATCTGGCCAGCGAACATTACAACCGCAGAGTCAACCGGCGAGAGCGATGCAACCTGATTGCCAACACAAGAGTTCCATGAGCATGTGCACTAGAGAAGATTGGACAGATAGGACGCACCTGACGCAGAAAGACGAGCAGGTATGAGAACCACGTGGATGCGCACATGTCGTTGAGCACGTGGCCGACGCCATAGGCGATGAAGCGCGTGGGCGTCCAGTGCTCTTTCTCCCTCAGTCTCTTGCGGTAGGAGGCCGTGGCCGCGGGTAGCGACGTGGTGGCGGCGTACGCGTCGGCGTCTTCGTAGCTGTTGGCCATGGCGAGCGGCGCTTTCTGAAGTGGAGCTCAACGGCCGAGCGAGCCGTACCGGTGGCGGAGGCCTGTGGCCCCCCGTGGATCTGAACGCTGATTGGCTGAAACTATCTGCGACATGTGCTTGTGCAATCAACCAGCACGATTTCTGTCCTCGTGGACGAAAAGAATTGACGGCCACGTTTTCTAATTTAGTTTACGGTAATTTACCATGACGACATTTCTGAGAAGAAATGGAAACGATTAAAAGAAGATCGGCATTTCCCCCCTCGGAAAGGAGGATCATGACGACGGCGAGCTCGAACCAGCAGGTCCTGGGGCTGCTCGCGCTGGTGCTGGCCGTGGGCCTGGGCATCTACACGTTCTTCCAGTCGGCCCCCGAGGCCAAGTTGTACGTAATGCTGCCTCTTCTTCCCTCGACTCGGGGCTTTGTGGTGTCTAAATGGGCATGTTTCCCTTTGCAGCGCGGAATGCGAGCCGATCTCGCTGACCTACGTGATCACGGGTGTGCTGCCCACGTGGATGAACGGCCGCAATGACAAAATGGGCACGGTGCAGGGCTTGTGGGAGTGCGCCAACAAGTACAAGGAGCACCACCCAGGCTTCGTTGTCGCGAGCTTCTGTCTCGTGTACATCTCGCTGCAGACGTTTGCTATCCCCGGACCGATCGTGCTCAGCATCCTCTCGGGCGCCATGTACCCGTTCTTCGAGGCGCAAGTGCTCGTGGCTTTCTGCGCCACTACTGGCGCCTCGCTCTGCTTTGCGTTGTCGTACTTTCTCGGCCGAGGCATCTTCAATCGCTTGTTTTCGTCCATGATCGCGCGCTTCAAAGAGAAGGTGCGGCATGTTGCATGCAGTGGCTGGCACTTAAGCTGCCTGTACTCACAACTGTATTCCCGCAGATCTCTCAGAACCAGAGCAACCTGTTCTACTACCTTCTCTTCCTGCGTATTACGCCCTTGCTGCCCAACTGGTTTGTCAACATCGCTTGCCCGCTGGTTGACGTCAAGTTCAAGTACTTCTTCCTGGCGACCTTGATCGGTGCGTGTTAGCGCAGAGCTCTAGGTTCATGCAAGTTCCTCACCGAATTTCTCCGTATTCAGGTTTGTTGCCCGCCAACTTCCTGCACATTTCGACTGGTGCCACGCTGAACAATGCGGCTGGAGCCGAGGGCGGAAGCAACACTCTCAACTTTGCGATTCTGTTCCTGCTGCAATTTGTTGCTCTGCTGCCCACTCTGCTGAAGGGCAAGATCGAGAACTACGAGAAGAACGCATTTGAAAAGGCCAAGACCAAGTAAGCCCATCAATTAGCACTCAATAAACGAGAGCCTTCTGTGTGCAGGCTGTTCGCGCTATTCGCTCGTCTCGTCTGGTATTCGTTGTTCGCTTGTAGGATTTTCAAGTCGTCTCCGTGCAGCAGTCACAAGACCAGAAGCCGCGGAGTCTTCAGGTGAGTGTGAAGGGGACCCGACGATTTGATTCGTAATAGGATTTGTTCGGTCGATAGGCTCCAGTTTCTTGAATTCTTGGAGCAGCTCGTCGTATGCTTGTGTGTTGAACGATGGGAACGAATCGGATTTTCTGCGTGAGTCACCTGCTGCCTCACCAATTGTGTAGATACTTGATGGAGGCGGCGCACGAATTATGTCTCGATTTGGCTTTGTTGTCTCTTCGTTTGAATCTGGCTTTCGCAAGACGTTGCTCATCGCACGAACACTCAGCCTCCATTGATCGAATTCAGTCCCAGAAGAGTGGTCGCTAGCACAACGAGAGAAAGTAAGTAAATGATCTTTTCCAACCGCAATGAAAATGGTGTTACGTACGTCGTTGATGTAGGCTTGTCCAAAAATCGTTGAAACAACTGCGTCTGGAAAAGATGAGAACAAAATTCTCGGGTGCTAGGATTCATCGCCATGAAACTGGCCTTGTCAAATATTGATCCGTCTTCTGTCTTTTGACAGTACTTTCGAACATCTTTGAGAAGTCTACAGTGGTTAAATCAGCAACCGTCAGCTTATTATTTCCAGTCTGCGCATAATTCAGACACGAAGACTCACCTTGAGGCAAACGAAGAGAAAAGGGTTTGGATTTCGGCCCATTTTTCGCACATTTCGTCATTGTGGCGAATCAAATGAGCAACTTCCGCGTCCGATAGACCAAGTGGTTCGAGAGTAACCATTTTGGATAATTCGCCACTTCGAAATCCCCCACAGCGGTCTTTAGTGTGTTGGCTGGCTGGCCAAAGCGACACCTTTCGAAGGGCTTGCAGAAGTTTTTTCCCTTTTACTTCCGGAAGACTCGGTAAAATCTCATCTGACGGGGTAAGTATTTCGTTTTGATCTAGATCCACAACTATGACACCTTCACTCGTCAATTGATTTACGCGTTTGTCGGAGCAAACGCCCATGAAAAATGGAACGGGCGCTGATACAAAGTCAAGCAACGACTATATATGCAAAACACAAGGCAGTGAGTTTAGTATCATCAATATTGACGAAAGGAATGGAACTGCCTACCAGTGGGAGCACAGGAATGTACACAAGTTGGCACTCGAACGGATGAAGAAGTGCTCGGAACGTCTCTGATACAGGTGTAAGTATCGAATAGTTTTTCGAACATAAGACAACCTTTTTCTCGGTAAGCAAAAACCCGTACACCTTTCCAAACAAGGTCAACAAAGTTAGCAACTGCGTGCTTTTCCTTACAAGGACAACGCTCACGTCAAGTGATGTACCTTCAAAATATTGTCTGGGCTGAGGCATTGGAAAAGAATGGTGAAATCGACTTCAGTTGGATAAAACAGTGGCATATCATGAGTTGGATACCCAGTAATTAAATGGCCACGATCGACAAGAGTCAGCAAGGTCTGCGAGAGATTAGACACAGGCACTGGGATCTCTTCCAGTACATTGAAGATAAATGGCTCAATGGAAGCAGATGAGGTCGACAGTCGATATAATTGCACGAGAAATTCCCGAAAGGTTTGGAATAATGGGTAGCTGGAAAGTATGCACAAGCATTTTGGAACGAAACATTTCCACGTTGTCTGGCGTTGTTGGACATCTCTCAAGCTTATCCAGGAGGGCAAGCTACCTGTTTTCCCTTTTTGCACGCGTGATATCAGCGCAAGGATGTCAACCGGGTCCTTCTCTTCATAGAAATGGAAGCAAGATCCATATAGTCGTGCTCCTTTGATGTCTGCGAGCACGAAGTATTACATTTGTGAAATCAACATGTGGCCATGATGACATCAAACGAACCTGTCAGAACGATGTCGAACGCCTTTGGGGGCAGTGGCTCTGTACTAAGGTAGATATCATCCGGGAAACAAAACTTGGAGAGTTCCTCTGGAACTTCTGCCGTCGACGGCAGTAAATCTACCACTTCCGGCTCGAGTCGGACATTTGACGGCGAAGTTGTGGAACTGAAGTCGTTATTTGCATCGGGCATCATTTTCCCACTCAAGATCACGACGCATTCAGCAATTCCCGCTTTTCCTGATTGCATATGTCTTCGACTTCGAGCTGGAGATAACAAGTGCCTCCGCTTTTCTGACTAAACGAACGGGATATAACGTAAGTGGACGCAAACTCTCCAATGAATGAAAAAAAAATCATTTCGTACCATGGAAGACATGCTCTGCTGTCGAGAGCGATCATGCGACAGTTCAGTGGTAGTAATTGAAGGCTGATGCGTATCCGTGTATCGAGCTGTCAACATGTCAAGAATCTGGCAGAACGCGATTGGATCTACAGAAAAAAATTAGTGAGAGGCGAAACGCAGAGTGAGCAAAGCTATCAACTACCTACCAGCCTCAGCGATCCAAGCAAAATAGTCCAGCAGTCCTTTTTCCGTTAGACCTAACGATTCGTGACTTTCGAAGGTTGATAGAAGCCATTTCATCGCGGAATCTGAGACCGACCCGAGGCTACAGTCTCTGTTGAGTGTGCTCATTTGATGTTGTGATAGATATCCTGCTTCTCCCTTGGCGTAGTCGCGAAATACTGCTGCAAGAACGAACCGATAAAACGGTACAATGACTTCCTGCTCGTCTTGGTGAAGATTGCGTATCGATTTCTGCTTTGTCGGGGATAGATCAACCTCAGCTTGGAAAAATTTGTATCGAAGCACTCGAATCGCTGCTACATATTTCCGCTGCAGTTCCAGCGAGTTGACAGCTTGGTGATTTACATCACTATCTTTGCAGTGCGTGAGATCGCTCATGGCTTTATCCAGGAGGATTCTTTCGGCAGGACACCCTCGGGGCAGAATGTTTGCCAGCTTAAACTCTGCCAGTGCAAGTACTAGATGCATTTGGGTGTATGGTATCCTATCGTTGGCAAACTTCAGCATGAACTCGTAAAGTCGACACGCCTCTCTGTAAAACTCAGCGGGCATAGATGTTTTCGCGAGAACAGATTGGGCGACGTAAAATGTGGTTGGCGGATTTGGATTCGCAGACGCTAGACCTTCAGTTTGTTCCTCGTTGATGTCCAATGATGAAATCATATTGTGGTCAATCGGCCATGAATTGCTGTGGGCTAAAACGTCTCCATACGCACTCAAGCAATTAGCTCGATGAAACAAACAGTCGATGTACTTGCCGTACGCAGTCATTTTTGAATCGCCATTCCTGCCAAAGACTTCGATCCATCCGCCGAATTTATCTCCATTTTCTGAGTTTAGAGATGAGTTCTGCTGATCGTCTTTATCAGGTAGTGATACTAGCTTTGAAAACTCGTCGCATGCGTTTTGGAGCTTTCCAGCTGCAAGAGATAGCGTTTCCTTCGCCAAATCCAGTGTGAATGCCGCATTTGTGTGGTCCCACAAGTCTGCCTTGACATGATAAACGCGAGCGTTGGTGACGTGAAACGTTTCAGCGTACTTGTAAGTCTTGGTCGTGTTTTTCAGCACCTGCATGGCGAATACGTACAAGGAGCGGCCGAATCTACTCAAGATTTCAGCTTTCGTCTTGGTGTTTGCATTCATCTCATTCACGACGTGTGAATATTTCTGTCCCGCGGTAACCCACATATCCAGAAATTGAGGAATTGTTTCTGGATCCTCAGTTCGTTGCTCTGATGCATGCCGTCGAAGTTCGCCTGCAAGAAAGGCGTATATTTCATCTGCGTCACTCATCATCGCCAGCATTTCTTCGTACTGTCGACATCTCAACTCGTTTAGCGTTTTCTCGTCAAGGACGCGCGCTGTTGTTGAGGATTCCTCGCTTGAATCACCATCATCACCCTCATTGACGTCTACATTTTCGTCCCAAGTCAGTTTCAGCTCCTCGAAATCGTATTCTTGGTTGGAATCTTCTGTTGGTCTCTCTTGCTGATTTGGGGCGGTGTTCAACGAGCTGTCTTCGCGTTTCCTGATTAGATCGCGAATCTCTTTTGCGCACTCACCCAAATAGTCTGTGACACTTTCTTCACGATGTAACTTTGTGAACTCATCCAAGAAATGGGCACGAGCAGCTGCGAACGCGGCAGAATTCTTTGCAAGTTCACCACCGTCTCTCTTGAGATGATACGCGATCTGCTGAACAAATGCCTTAAGACTTTGGATAGCCAGCTTTGTGGACGGACACACGCCGTTCATTGATCTCCGACTCAGCTGGTCTTTCATTTTCATGATTCGCGGCACCACGAGCAAGGCAAGTACACCAAACACGTATGATATTTTCCTACACGGGATCTCAGGCACGAATATACAATCAGGTCCTGGTGAATCCACTCGCGATGAACGGGGAGCGTTTAAACAGTTATCTCTTTTGCGCTTCAGGGCGCCAGTTTGAGAGTAGAATGTGGACAATGAGATGCTCTCGGAGTAAGACTGAACCAGTTCTGCGCGGCAACACCGGATGAAAGTATTGCAAAGCTCACTGGATTTGAGTGGGACGGATGGGGGCTTCACATCGTGTACAAATTTGGTGAACTCGTGGAATTGAAGGCCGCATTGTCTTCGATTGCCACCGACAGTCGAGCTGTATGCTGCAGCAAGCTCGTCTAGCGGCTTGGCAAATCGCTCTATGACTGAAAGCACTTTTCCCTTCTGCAGAACGCCATCAATCTGCTCCCACGAGAAAAACGAGCGTGTTTGCTTCTCCGCTTCGTAAAGCGGAAGAAGGCACTGCGTAGCCAATTGGCTGAAAGCCTGGTCTTTCGGGCTAGCCTTCGGAAATATGAACAGCGCGACGTCAACGAGTGCATCCAGAAATGCGTCAAAATTTGCACCGGCTCCCGTAGAATTCGGTGCGGCACTCTTAAAAGCAAGTGCAACACGAGTCTCGAACTCCAGTTTTCTTCGCTTGAAGGAAAAATTGATGCAGGATGTTGCTTTTTGAAGCAGTAACTTGAACTGGTAACTCGTGATCCCCAGGACTCGACTGCTCGTATTCTGTAGCGCATAGAACAAAAACAGCTCAAAGAGTTGCTCCTGTATCCAGAACGGATCGTTGCTCGATCCATAAATCGACCCCGTGTCACTATTGGCGCTGCATCTTGAGCGCGTTAGGTCCAACCTTCGAAGCGTGAAAACTCGAGTATAATAGCGAGAAAGTTCAAGCTGGGAGTCGTCCTGCACTTCATGACCTTGTTCGTCGATCAGTTCGTACTTGGATTGGTGCTTTAGTTGCCAATATCGGACCACGTCCTGCTTTAATTGAAGTGCTATGTAGTCGTTTGGAACCCAGCATTCATATCGCTTCACTTCACCACGAGCGTTGGTGGGTCCTCCTTCTACAGCGAATGATAGTGGCTGCGTGGTCTGTCGCGAATCATCCACGATCACGATAGCCCTGTTCATCAGGCAAATCAAACCTAAGTTGCCGCGTCGCTGTCGAGCAAGCAGCCCATAAATGGCTGACACGCTAGATGCAATTTTGAGATCTATTTTCTGCATTGAAACCGCCAAGAGCTGCATCGCTGTATGAGCGTGAATACTGAAAATGAAGGCAAAAGCACCGAAGAAAAAAGCGCCCAATCCATGGGAAAATCTGTCTACTCGAACAGGCTGTACGAATGATATTCTAGATTGACATGATGGAAGTGAGTAGGCTCACGCTTCACCTGTTGCGCTTAGTCTGCGCCTCGTCATTGAAGATTCTAGCAGAGCACCACCGACAGCTGAACCGCTTTTGTGTGGACCCCGAGAAAGAAACGTAGATAGATGAACGCCTGTATCACGCTTTACCTCGACTGCAGTGTCATAACGTAAATGTGCACAGTGATCAAAGCGATACCAGTTCGACGACAGGATCCAGTCTCACTTTAGAGCAATATTGCTTGTCACTGAAGACTCTCATTCAGCATGGCTCCCACACACAGCATTTTGAGTGTACGTTTTGGTTTCATCTGCCTGGCGATCTCTGAGCTCATTGCATAAATGCGTTTGGAAGATCTCTTCCACACGTACGCCGTTGAGAGCGAGCGCGGGATCTCGCGTACTGAGATTTTCCAGTTGTTTCAAGACCATTCAGAACACCCAGGTTCAGCTGATTCCCAAGACGCCCAGCAAGCGAAGGGCGTCGACCCTCGCCACTTTGAGCGGTTCTACACGTGGTTAAAGAAACACGTGAGCGTCTACGACAAGTCCCGAATTGGATTTCTATCGCTCCGAGTTGCACTGGAGATGCTTGATGCGCACCCGACAGCGCTATCTCAGCTCAAGTTTCAGCTTGGTGCATTCGTTAAGAAGCTCAAAGAGAACAACGAACGATATCAAGCGAAGGCCAAGGCTGCAGAGATTGAAATCTAAAAAATCAAAGCCAATGCATTCGTTTGGTCTCTCGAAGCAGTCATTTCGCCTTCCTTCCCACTTTACTGGTCGTCAAAGGAGCATTCCATCGTCTTCTTTCGTGCATCTGCGACCCTGCCACGCAAATCGCTACTGAGAGGATCGTATCGATTGCGGTCCGATCGGAGCGTCGAGCTGTTATCTGTGAAGGCGTCAAAATTTCGGCCCGTTGCGCGACCTATCGCATTCATCATGTCAGCGTCGCCCTTTGCGCTGTTGGAGTCGTTGAAAGAAGGCATTCCGTCCCACGAATTCACAGCTGCGCGTCGTTGACTTCGACGGAAGAAGAGCTGCGACAGCAAGACCACAGCAAACAGAGCGCCAACATAGAAAGCGCTGGGCCACGACGAGTTTGACACTTCGATTGGTCCCGGTAGAATGCTCTGGAAGACTCTGACTTGATTATCAGCTGTCACAAACGCCACGTTCGCTACCAAGCTGCCGTCGGATGCTGCGATCAAAGTCGGCAGCATCTGGTTCGATTCACGCTCTCTGTTGGTGCGTAGATCCGTATCTAAGCTCGTGCAAACCAGCGAGAGCGTATTACCTCCGTCCTGGATTCTGGGCGTTGAGTAAATTGAGACCTTCGAAGCAGTCGCTGCGAAAAGGTATCCATTAAGCACTGCGAGCTGTACCGAGACCATTTCTTGTTGGTGCTGTGCTATGGACGCTCGAGACAGCAACCGGCATGAGCTAGAGCCACCAGTAGCTCGTGAAGTTGAGTCTGACGCGAATGAGTACGTGAGGATTTCGCCTCTGGTCGTTCCGGCATACAGGATATCATTGCGTATTGGATCGAACGCAAGCGAAGTCACGTGGGCTGTGGACCCAGGACAGACCTGGAATTCAGCATCGCGCGATTTCACAAGTGCTGTGATCACGGGGCTCGAGCCGTTGGAAAACGCCAGCAGGTTTCGCTGGTTTGCGATCAGGTCGTTGCTCGCATGGGTCGTCGTTTGGTGCAGAAGCGTCCCGTTCGCTGCGTAAAAGTCGATCACGCCGTCAGCTTTTCCGATGCAGACGACGCTTCTCCGAGAGGTCCGAACGATTGAAATCGCTCGTATGGCTTCTTTAAACGTGATGCGACTGACCAGCTCCACGCTCAAAGCATACGTAGGTGCCTTGGTAGAGATCCAGTGGTCGCCAAACTCGTCTGCCGTATTGGCCAGCTCAAGCGCGTACGTGAGCACCTCCGATCGTCCGCAGAGCACGACGAGAGACGGCGTGTCCGAGTGGAGATCTAACGCGATCGACCTCAAACCAGAGCACTGCGTGTCCACACGCTGGAGCTCGATCGATGGCGCCAGATAGAACACAAGCACGCCGCTCCTGTGGGCGACCACGAGAAGATCGGCGTCGCTGTTCTTGCTGTGGATTTTCATCATCTTGACGTCCACGATCTCTTCTTCCTTGGAGTGAGGAAGAGTCGCTCGCTCCACGAAGTAGCTCTCGAACAGCCTCTTGCTGGATCTGTCCAGCTCCGTCATGCTCGCGGCCTCCAGCGCTCGCTCGATGAGCGCGTCCACGGCAGCGCGGTCGTTCTTGGCGTGATTGAGCTCCGATGCCGGTTCCACGGCCATTACGGCCGAGCGTATCTTGTGCAGCGCATCCACTTTCTTGTGCTGCATGCGGATCAGCGTCTCAATCACTTCCAGCTCCTTCTGCAGTATCACGACGTCCAGAGCAGGTGCTTTGTCTCCGTCAGACAGCTGCTGCTCAGGCTCCGTGCTCTGGCTTGCGCCTTCAGGCCTGCTCTCTGCTTGAGGCTGGAGCTGCTCCGTTGGCTCATAGGCCTCGCCCGCAGCAGTAGCAACGTCTCCAGTGGCTCGCACTTCCACCTCCAGCATCGCCATTCTCTGTCTGACCAAAGTGCGACCTTTCACGATCATGTACAGTACAATGGGGATTCGCTTAAGAACGATTTTTTAAACAAACGTTGTGTTGGTTATATTGGCCGCGCCACTGAGCGTTTGATTGGCATGACTCTGGTCCATTTGGCGGGAAAGGCTAAAGGAAGGAAGCCGTCGGAAGAGTTCGCAAGTCACGATGATGGGCGCACGCTACCAGGAGCAACTGGAGGAAGCCGACACCACCACGCAGGCCTATGAGATCGTACGGTTGGCTCTGCGCTGTTGGCTATAGTGAGCTCGTGCTGACACTGTCTGTGCAGCAAGGACCGCGGCTCGTGAACTGTCTGGAGCAGAGCGGAGTGAACGCGTCAGACGTGAACAAGCTCAAAGAGGCTGGCATGCACACTGTTGATGCGGTAAGCCTTGTCGTGCTGTCATGATGCTGCTCTTTGTGCATACTAGAGTGATGCTGACCTTTGCTGGATGGCGGCTACGGCTGCAGGTCGCCATGGCCACGAAGAAGCAGCTCATTTCGATCAAGGGCATCAGCGAGGTCAAGGCGGAGAAGATGCTCAAGGCTGCGCGAGAGATGGTGAACATGGGCTTCACGACGGTAAGATACCAAAGCTCGTGTCGCCATGCGCCGCCTTTCGTCAATTAGAAATGTACCCATTACGCCTCTCTTGCGATCACTCATGCAGGCGGCGGAAGTGTTCGAGAGCAGAAAGGACCTGATCACACTGTCCACCGGATCGACCGCGCTTGACGAGCTACTCAAAGGTGAGCCAGATCCCATGGCGCTGCACGAATGGGCTTGCGCTGATCCAGTTGCTGTCGCGCAGGCGGATTTGAGACCGGCTCCATCACAGAAATCTTCGGCGAGTTCCGCACGGGCAAGACGCAGCTGTGCCATCAGCTCTGCGTGACGTGCCAGCTGCCAGTCGATCGAGGCGGCGGTGAAGGGAAGGCGCTGTTTATCGACACCGAGGGAACGTTCCGCCCGCAGCGATTGATTGCCATTGCCGAGCGATACGGACTGGATGGTGCGGAAGAATGCAATTGTGTAGTAAATCCATGGTCAAGAGGGCTTACGTCTTGCTGTGTGTGAACAGGCGAGAGCGTGCTGGATAATGTGGCGTTCGCGCGTGCGTACAACTCGGAGCACCAGATGCAGCTGCTGATCCAAGCGTCCGCGATGATGGCCGAGTCCAGATATGCACTCGTTGTCGTGGACAGTGCGACTGCTCTGTTCCGTACAGACTACTCTGGGCGTGGTGAACTGGCGTCTCGACAGCAGGAGCTGGCCAAGTACGATGCTGCAAATGATCGGTCATCTCTGCGCTGGGGCTCACATGATATTGCTTGTGCTAGATTCCTTCGGGCGCTGACAAGAATGGCTGATGAGTTTGGCGTCGCAGTCGTGATTACGAACCAGGTACGTCTGCCTGTAAGCTCCATGGAACTGAACTTAGTGGCTCACACTGGTTTGGTGTTCGTTATTGTAGATGACTGCCAACCCCGACTCGGGCATGTTCGCCAAGGACCCGCTGCAGCCCATCGGAGGCAACATCATGGCCCACGCGTCCTGTACGCGCCTGCGACTGCGCAAGGCTCGCGGAGAGAACCGCGTGATGAAAGTGGTGGACTCGCCTATTCTCCCGGAGGCCGAGGCCATGTACTCCATCACGGAGCAAGGCATCCAGGACGAGATCAATTAAGCAATTAAATATAGAGAGCAGTGAATCATGTACATGACGCTTGGGATCTTTGGGTGATGGGCTCTGTTACTATCGCACCGGATGCGATCCAGACAAGGCGCCCTTTCGGACTCGCGCATCTAAAGAGAGAGAAAAGAAGGTCTCATGGACTACAACGTCAAGCTTACCGTGTTCTTCACGCTCTTCTTCTCAGCAGCCAGCAGGTACGCAGAGATGGAGCCCCTTGTCGTGTTCGACGTGGCTGACTGAATCGCATTGCACTGTAGTATTCTATCGCAACAACTCTTGTCTGGCTATCTATTTGAGCTCACGGGATCGAATGAGGCTGTGGACATGGTGCGAGGCATCTTTGCAGTCACACAGCTTCTCAGCTCCCTTCCAGCAGGTTTCTTCGGCGATTATCTAAGGCGGGATACGGTGCTGAAGGCGACAGGAGCTATCGGTGCAGTTGGGTCGATATTCACGGCCTTTGCCTTCGAGATCTGTGACGTGAGACTCATCTATGGCGCATTTGGTCTGTGGGGATTCTTTACGGCCGTCCAGAGTCCCACGCTGGAGGCGCTCTTCGCTGACTCTGTCCCGATCGGCCAGCGATCTTGGCCCTTCACGCTCAAGTTTGTGATCCTCAACATGGCGCTCGCAGTCGGTCCATTGTCTGCGCTTTTGCTTCACTCAGAGTTCGGGGACTTCTCGTGGACCATTGAAGAGCTTCGTCCTGTGGTGCTCGTGGGCTGTCTTCTCTCCGCATTCTCTGTGGTAGCGCTGTTCCGAGTCAACGACGACTTCGCGTACGAGAACCAGCAGTTCGTGCTAGCCATGGAGCGAGAACTGCAGTCCATCGAGCGAAACTTTGATATCGATGGCAGCGTATGCAACTCCATAGCGCGTGATATTACTATGGACGACGATCACGCCGACATCGACGCGCTGATCCCATTCTGCTTTTCCCCCATCAAGACCCCCAGCACGAGCGAATTCTCGCGTCTCTTGGTGTCTCCGACCTCCGGCCGGAATCTGAGTGGCTACTCAACAGCCCAAATGGGAGCTGATGAGCAAGACGACACGGAGTCGCCAACACGAACAGCTCGTTTGATCAAGTTCTGTGGCCTTCGAGCCAAGCACGTGCCGTCCGTTCTCTTCGCGTCGGATTTCATCATGAGCAATGGCGCGGGCATGACCACGAGCTTCTTCCCGCTGTTTCTCAACACCGAGATCGGGCTGTCACTCGTGGAGATCCAAGTATTGCTCGTGGCTCAGCCCATTTGCGTGAGCTTTGTATCGATCATTGCGCAATGCGTTGGCAGATGTGCAGGTCGCATGCCTGCCATCATTCTCACGCGGCTCGCCGGCATCATCGGTCTGTTCTGCATGACCACCTCCACGGATCGATCCACGCTTAGTGCTTGGTTCCTAGCTCACACGGCACTGATGCAGTGTAACGTGCCCTTAAGGCGATCGCTGCTCATGGACTTCGTGCCCAAGAAGAACCGTGCCAAGTGGAACTCGCTCGAGGGGCTCTCGATGTTCGCGTGGACTGGCAGCGCAGTTGTCGGTGCGCTGCTTATCGAGGCCTACAGCTTCCACGTGTGCTTCTTCGCCTCGTGCGGTGTCTATATTATAGGACTGCTGCTAGATCTGCTGCTGGTGCCTCTCACGTGCCACGCGAGCGAATCCAACCTGGTGCCGCGGCCATAAAACCCTCATAATCAGCCCACAATCAATCTTTCTCACACGTCGCAGAGTTTCAGTTTTCTGGATCGGTAACTGGTCGGTATTGTACCGGTATCACACGCGTGCCTTCGGGTTCATCACCATGAGAGAAAGATTTCCGTCGGGAACCCCCGAAGAGCTCCGGAAGAGAGAGTTCCTCATGGCGCATCGCAAGAAAGTGCTGCTCAAGCTCATCATCCTGGGCGACAGCGGGTGCGTGGACTGATCGATTGGCTGGCTCATTGGCTGCTGCATTGGGCGCTTTGAGGGCGTGAGGGAGGTGATCCCGTGCGAAAGTGAGACCTGAAGCTGACGCTCTTGTGGCCTCTGTAGTGTCGGCAAGACGTCGCTGATGAACCAGTACGTGAACCAAAAGTTCACCAACCAGTACAAAGCGACCATTGGCGCCGACTTCCTCACGAAGGAGATCATGCTGGACGACAAGCTCGTGACCATGCAGGTGCGGCGTCATGCGACTGTCTACGTGGCTGTCCACTGGTGATCTCGTGTGCTGATTCTTGTGCCTGCGAGCGTAGATCTGGGATACGGCTGGCCAAGAGCGCTTCCAGAGCCTGGGCGTGGCGTTCTACCGTGGCGCTGATGCTTGCGTGCTGGTGTACGATATCACAAACCCAAAGGTAGAGTCGCTCGACGCGCAATAGCTCTGCATTGCGCCTTGTCTAACGATATTGCTGTGTGTATCAGTCGTTCGAGAAGCTGGACAGTTGGCGTGATGAGTTCTTGGCGCAGGCCGGACCTCGCGATCCGGACTCGTTCCCTTTCATTGTGCTGGGAAACAAGGTCGACAAGGAATCCGAGCGAAGAGTAAGCAGCGAGGTTGATACTATTGGTCTTGAATTGGAGATGCTCACTTGGACCTTGTAAATCATCAGGTGCAAAAGCAAAAGGCCCAGCAATGGTGTCAAGTGAAGAACCCGCAGCAGGTGCCCAGTCACAAACCTTACTATCACCATTGCGTGCTTAAAACTAACAGAATTGAATGGTCCTGCAGCCCATCCAACACTTTGAAACGAGTGCCAAGGAGGCAACCAGCGTGGAGGAAGCATTTATTACAGTGGCCAAGACTGCGCTGCAAAAGGGCCAAGAAGAAGACATGTACGTCTCTCTTTGCGAAGCGGCTCCGTGTGTTGATGAAATCCAATCTCACATGATTTGATATTGGTTGCTACGTAGCTATGTGCCGGAGACGATCGATCTGAGTGGTGCCGCAATCAAGAACGAGAGCAAGTCGTGCTGCTAAAAGCTCAGATTTGTGTATCGAAGATGACTCAAGCGGCAATCGGGAGACTGGTATCAGATCACTCGGCGGGCTGCTGGCTTCGCTTCTTGGCCCAAAATTTCATTTTAGCAGCGGGCGTAGTCGAGGAGGCTGGCTCATTCGTGTTTGCCGTAGCTACTACCGGTTTGAGCGAGGGCTTTTTCTGGAAGATGGTCAATTTACGTGCACTTTTCTCTGCTTTGATCTTCTCTTGCCGCTCCGTCTCCATAAGCTGTCGCCTCGTTTCGATCCGTCTGCTCACGGTTCGCTTTCTCACCTTGGCAAACAGTTTGCGTTGCGCGTTCTGCTCAGTGATCTGATCCACGTCGTTACGAGGCACATCTCTGGGGGCGCCATATTTGTACCGACTCCACTCCTTCGGATCCACAGGCTCCTCTTCATCTGTTGCGAGCATGTACTTGTGCAGCTGGGATTTGCTCGTGTCACGAATGTGCATCTCGCGCGCCAGAAACACGTTCTCTCGCGCGATCACAGACGCGTCTTTTTCTCGAGGGCGTTCGAGAAACTCCTCTAAAGCTAACAGAGAGGCATCAACATCAGATTAGAATGAGTGTGGGTTTATCAGTCAACAATGGATCAACCTTTGCGATGGTCGATTGATGGATGTCCTCGGCGTGATGGTGAACAAGGCGCTGTTGTGTCCTCTTTTGATTGCCTTATGAACTCTCGTAGAGCCTCTTGCTGCTCTGTTTCCTGACGCATAGCGTGACAGTCCACGCAAAGCAAACCGAGGCCTTGGTCGCCATAATCACCGCATCCAGCGCGACATAAAATCCTAGAAGGAAGACTCATAACTCTCCGAAGGTGTAAGCGAGAGTGAAATGTGAGCTCCAAAAAAAGAAACGGCATGGAGAAATCGCCTAGATCATTCAATTTTCCTTAAAGGGGCTAGTCCTGGAAATAAAATGGATGGAAGGTAATCACGCCGCTACTCCACGCAACACTAAGCAGAGCCCCTCCTTCAAAGTTGGAAGCGAACATGAGCTTTCGTGGCAAGCCTGCATTCGGTGGCCCACGCAGCAATCCACTGTACAAGCATTCTCCATCGAAATCAGTCTCACTATAAACGACCAAAAATTCAAATACCTGTGGAAAAGAAAGCGTACCTGCGAGTGAAAATGAGGAACGGTTCCCATGCTACACTGAAGATGGCCACGAGCTGCCCAGCATCGTTCTTGCGCATCGATGAAGCATTAAACGACGTGGATGGACGGTACGTGACGGCTACTCGAGTTCCCGTCGGATCCCAAGCGACGTTTTCAACTCGGCCACCAACCCACCTAACAACTCAAAATGTAAGCCCATGCGACTTTTAGTATGGCCATGATATGATCTACGTACTCAGTCACGCTTTGGTCAAGTGACGACAGTTGCTTCTCCGAGAAATCAATGGCAGGTGAGCTGATCTGGGCATCTGCGAAATTAAGCAACAATATACGCTCAGAATCGAGACTATAAAAGCAGGCTACCATGGATGATGAATACCTATCAATGGCGGAGTTCCTTGGAACGAGTATGGATAGAGCATCGCACTGTTTCGCAGCGCAAGAAGCAGGCAGCGACCGTTGCTCGACCATCCACAGCTCTATCAACAGTAAAATGAGTTATAAACCTGAGCATTCAAGGGATCGCCCAGATATATATGCACTCACTCCAACGTCGATCTCCCAGAACTCTCGCTTCCACGTGCAGGTCTCCCACATGAGCGAAACTCCACTTCTGCAGCATTGGCAGGCAGCAACAGGTCAGCTCATGGTGGTGTATCCATAGCACTGAACACAGAGCCACTCACTCGGTCGAGACGAATAAATATTCTCCAGTGGGCGACCAATTCAGCGACGCCACAGGGTACGAGCACAGCAGTTCCGTCTTCCGAGAGAAGATCGTGTCGATGACGTACACGACGTTCGTGTCTTTGGCGAAAGCAGCCAGCATGCTGAAGATCATCACGCCATTAAAGCTTCATGAGCACACACCAACAGCAATGAAGCAGCTCAAGCAATCACAATACCTTCCATCGGCGTTCCAGCTCACTTGGTGGAATGCCTTCTGGCTGGGATACGCCACGATGTCCATCAGCACCGGAGCTTCACGGGCGTTCTTGCACTGCAGCTTCCACAGGAAGATCCCGCCGCTGTCATCAGCAGACCTCGATATAAGCCACAACATCCAACAGAAGAAGCTCACAGCAGTCTAAGCCTGCTTACCTGCTCGCCACAGCGATGACGCCGCCAGAGTAGCGCGCCCACTCGATGCTGGTGATCTCCGTCTGTTCAGGATGCTCAAGCACGCGCTGATCCCACGACGCAGTTGCAACGTCGTAGAAGGAGACGATGCCGTCCTGCTGGGCCACAGCAAGCACCGAGAGTTTCGGGTGCCAGCTGATGGCGCGGATGCTCTCGTTGCTGGTCTCCAAGGCGCGACTCTTGTCCATCGGGTCCGGGAGGTCGCTGGTGCTGGACAGCACCGATCGCATGACCTTGGAGGCGGCGTTCGTCACCGCCTGGATGACCTTCTGCTCGTCCTCCAGCAGGAATGACCGCACTACTGCTGCGGCCTGCTTGACGAGCGTCACAGCTCCTGAATCCAGCGCCTCGTCGTCCACTTCCTGCGTCAGCGACTCCTGCTGCCCGAACGGCCGCCGCGGCGTGGAGCTCGCGACCCGCGTGGGCGGAAACACGGTGCCGCCCAGACGCACGAACTCGTCGCCCAGCTGCGCGTCGTCTCGGGGCGAGACGCTGTACAAGTAGCCGCCGATCTCGCCCAGCGTCACCGCATCGGCATTGGGCACGACCCAGCTCATGACCTCCGAATAGTGACTTTCCCTTTTGCAGCTCAATGGGCGGCGGGGTCCCTCGCTGGAGTGACGTACATGCCTTGTATCAAAACACGGTGCGACAGTGTTGCGATGAGTTTGAAAACACGGTTGCATGCGGTTGACGCTGGTCCATGGAGGCCATGACGGCCAAGGCTCGACGGCCGCGGTGTCTCTGCGGACGCTGGCGCAGCTCAATGGCACCTGGAACTGCTTTGCGCTGGTGAAGCAGGTGCAGACACACAAGATGGAGCCTCTGCAGTCGTGTGTGTACCGCCTGGAGCCCAGCAAGACTGTGGCTGACGGAGCGATCCAGCTCTCGCACTCGATGAACGATGATGAAGAAGATGCAGACGACGCGCCGTCGAGCGTGGACGTCGAGCTCATTGCATCGCATTGCGTTCGCGATGTCTTCTATTTGGAGCTCGTGCCTGTGGACCTGGAGCAACGGCTGCTAGCGCGGTCCTTTACCAAGAGCCTGCTGCGCAAGCGAGTGCTCAGCGGCCCAAGCGGCATCCTCACGCTGGTGCACGAGGGCATCAGCTACGGCCGATGGCGCTTCCAGGCCTTTTGCGAAGGAGGATCTCGTTCCACAAAGCCTGGTGCTAACGCTCGGATCGTGACGGAGACCACGCTGGTGGTCATGCTCCCATTCGGATCGTGCTCCAGAAGTTCTGCATCCAGTGACCCGAAGGATCAGCTGCCGATCGGATCGCATGCGCAGCACTTTCAGGAACTCGTGGCCATGGCTCTGACTCCGTCCCGTGCAGGATCTCTACAGACCAGTGAAGCAGGTGCGTTGGTTCATTCACACAGGTGGCGTATTCTAGACTGACGTTCTCTCATCGCAGTCGCATGCTCTCGGACTCTGCTGCTACATGGATCCAGTGGCGCTGGCAAGACTACGCTAGTGCAGCGTGTAGCTAGCGATCTGCACGCTAACCTGCTGACTCTGGACTGCAGCATGCTTTCGCGCACCGAAGTTCGACTGGAAGATTTGTTTACGGCCACGCTCCGCATTCAGCCTGCGCTGCTGCTGCTGGAGGATATTGATTTACTCTTCCCACGAACGCTCGACGAAGCCAAGTACAAGCTCATCTGCCGCCTTGTGGCGTATCTCGACTGCATAAGTGAGTAGCGTTTGTATCAAGATGAGGCCTCGTCTCTCCTTCTCAGTTGACCTCATTGTTATGTCTGCAGATTCACTGGAGTCGGCTCGCGTTGCTGTTGTTGGAACGGTCTCAGACTTTGATATGCTGCATCCGAAAGTCCGCCAACTGTTTGCAGACGAAGTTCTCTTAGAGGTATGAAGTTGACCAGTCGCTAGGCTTTCAACAAGATCTCACAGCGAGTTCTTTTTGTATGGACGCAGATGCCAGAGAAATCTTGGACAGTTGATTTACTGTCGTCTTTGCATCCTAAAGCAGAACAGTTGAGCGATGAGTTCAAAATGTCTGTCGCCGTGCGTTACGGCCAACGTCCCAGCAATATCGTATCGATCGCACGACAAATCCATGCGAAGCGGGCCTCAAATTCCCCTGTGGACTCAAATACCCACACTACTGAGTCCGAGATCTCTGCCTACGGCCGTGAGCTATCAACAACCAGCTCTTCAGCACTTAATTCGTCAGTGCCAAATGTCAGCTGGGACGATATCGGTGGACTCAAGCATGTCAAGCAGAGCCTGATGGAGATGGTGGTGTGGCCGCTCGAGAAGCCGCAGGTCTTCCTTCGAATGGGCATCTCGCCTCCCATGGGAATGATTCTTCACGGGCCGCCAGGAACAGGAAAGACAATGCTGGCGAAGGCTGCGGCCAAAGCGAGTGGCTGCAATTTCCTCAATGTATCAGCGAGTGATTTGATGAAGGCCGAGTTTGGTGAGAGCGAAAAGGCGATCACAAGAGTGTTTGACACAGCGCGAACGCTCAGTCCATGCATGGTGTTCATCGACGAGTTCCAGTCACTCTTTGGAAACCGATCGACTGCTGGAGTTGTACGTGGATTTGCAGAATCAAAATTGCTTGATTGGGATCGTAGAGCCTTACGAATTGCTCTTGCCTTCTAATTAGACCACTTCTCGAATGATCTCGCAGCTGCTAATGGAAATGGATGGCTTGAGAGCTGTCCAGGACGTAAGCGCAGCACACGAATCGACAGTATCAAATGAGCAGGCCACCGCCAGCATTTCCATTGGACGAGTGTTTGTGCTCGCAGCAACAAACTGCCTTTCGGCAATTGATCCAGCCCTTCTGCAGCCAGGTATGTGCAATTCATGGCGGTCTGTTTTCCTTCTTCTTTTGCTTATTCATGATGAAAACTGCAGGCCGCTTTGAGAATATTGTATATGTCGGCCTTCCCGAAACGGACGAGCGCACTCAGATTCTACAAATCCAGAAATCCAAGATGCCATGGCACGAAAACGTTCAACTGGATATCCTGGTTGACGCGACGAAAGGAGCGAATGCTGCGTCACTGGTCGCTCTATGCCAATCTGCAGCGATCCATGCCATGCAGCGTTGTCCAGCAGACTTGACAAATGCTCAAGATCAGGTGAGAAAATTCAAGTGTTGTCTGTTGCTGATATTTTGCTGAAAGCTCACAGCTTGTGATTGATGCACAGCTCATTGAGATGGACGACTTCCTCGTCGCATTGGTTGATGGCAATTTTGGATTTGAAGAGTATCAATAACAGACGCAAATGGAGAATTCCCAATGATCAAATAGATTCATTCTCTGGACTGGCTGCTAGTCTATCGCATCAAGCATTGAACGTTGTGTACGTTTCTAACGTTTTCTTCACGGCTGGTGGGAAAACGAACGAGGACAATTCTCCATAAAAGGCATCTGTGATGCGATAAATACCCTTATCAATGCCTAAAGCACACACATACAACATCACAGTGATTAGTCAGCATCAATTGATGCAAGCAAAGACATGAAGTTCACTTACCGTTGGCCAACGCAGTAGCTTCCTGAATGTAAATGTCACTCTCCGTGCCGTTCTTGACACACGTTTCCTTGTAGACTTCTAGGCCCTTTCGGCACTCGACAAGGGAAGAGAGGACAGCAGGAACGGCGTGCTGCAGGATTTGAAACACGAAATAGGTATGAGATTTTCACGCTAATGCACCATGACAGACAGGCTAGACGTATGCTCACCTGCACGTTTCCTTGGCTATCCTCACCACGGGAGACGCCGACCAAGTGGCAAAGCACCTCTTGGCAAGTGAAAACAACCTGCAAAGCATGACAACCTCTTCGTTAGCTCACACAACAACTTATCAGCAGATAGTGCTGAGCCTACCTTTGACTGCATGAAGACACGGTGACGCGCTTCTTCCACCAGGAAACGACGAACAGCGAACTGGATAACAGAGTCGATTTGGTACTGGACCTTGGACTTGAATCCAGCCGACGGGATGCGAAGGTTCGCCAAGGACGGGTATTGATCAAGCAACAACAGCGAATGCACGTCTTTCTTGGAGGTCAGGAACTTGAACAGATTCGGCAGCGATTTATCCAAGTCATTGCTCTGACTCTGACCCTTGCGCTCTGGAATAGCGTTCAATAGCTGCAGGGAGAACGAGAAGCTGTCAAGAACAGCCGTCGCGACTTGGAAGAACGAAATCCATCGCTGCTCAGATGAAAACAGCAGCTGACGAGTCGCAGGATCAAACTTGGAAGCAACCAGGAGGTTGGCAAACTTGAACTGATTCTCGAGCGTAGCCACGTGGTCGAGCGGATCAGCGCTTCCCTTGACTTTTCTGGACGAGATCTGCTTGACGGCGCCATCGACTCTCGACTTCAGAGCCATCAGGTACTGCTCCTGCAGCGACACGTTGGCACTCGACAAAATCGCCAGCTTGCCACTGAAGAGATCGCCGATCGACTGGTTCCCGTTGCTGACCTTGCGCGCTTCGAACGAATCCCAGAGCTTTCCATTCGCAGCAGCGGATTCCAGCGCCTGGTACGTAGCGCGGAAGAGCAGGATGCGGAACGCCGAGGCCGTGCTGAGCGTGACGAAGCTTTCGATGGCGGTACTCACGATGTGGAAGTACGCAGCCGTGATGCCGAATGAGAAGATGCCAGCGCCGCCTTGGGATACCACGATGAACGAGTGCGACAGGATCCACACGATGAAGCCACGACGCAGCGCACGCACGGCATCGCGTTGCACTTGACTGAACAGCGCGGCACGTGGATCCAGCACGAACGGGTCTTCGCCCAGGCTCTTCTCCATCGTCAGAAACGAAGCGAACGCCACGAGACCTCCGACAACCACGAACGTGGAGAAGTTGATGGTCACGGCCTCGCCGGAATCCGCCAGAACGGCAAAGAAGCAGTACTTCCAGAGGCACGTGTTCAGCGTGCACCAGGTCACGAGA
Organism: Elongisporangium anandrum; assembly: GCA_023337935.1. Taxonomy (NCBI): domain Eukaryota; phylum Oomycota; class Peronosporomycetes; order Pythiales; family Pythiaceae; genus Elongisporangium; species Elongisporangium anandrum. The sequence goes on from JAADXR010000003.1 coordinate 125,111, forward strand.
ACCAGCAGCTGCGGCTCCTGATAGACGCGCGCTGCGACGTCAAACACGCCGCACACGACAGTCTGTACGAAGCCTTGGATCTCCGATCGGTCCGTCAGGAACGGACGCGGCGCGGGCACCATTACGTAGCGCAGCAGGATCTGGCACAGCGACAACAGCACGAGCAGCGTCCAGAGCGTGGCGAACGAGATCAGGCCTGGAAACGCGAACTGGGACTTTGGCAGCAGAAACAGCGCCACCAGCGGCAGTCCGACGCCCGTCAGCGCCACAAGGCTGACGCCGCGGATCGTCTGCTGCAGTCGCTGGTGCAGATGCGGGAACGGAAGCGTGTCGCTGACCTGGAACACGTGCTGTGGGCCGCTCTGCTCATAGACGCGCATGAGCGCATGGAGCACCTCCAGCGCATGCGTCGCGCCCATTTGTCTTGATCGCTTCTTGGCCACTTGTTAACTAACCGCTAACGTTATGCTTTCCAAGGTGCCTTTTTTCCTGTTTCTCGTAATTACAATGCTAGCCTTATGGAATAATAAAACAATGGCTGTATCTGTAATTATGCAACATAGTTCCGGCTACTACTGTGATTAAAGTCTGTCGATTGGAAGTGATGAAAAATTCTGCTCAGCCAACATGCCATACAGGCGTTGCGCAACAACCACTGCACGCTTTTCATGAGTGCATTCCGGAATTTCTTCACGCATCCACACGATCTGGTTGAGCGTGCGCTTGTACAAAAGCCATTTCTCGTAGTTGGTCACAACACCGCAGATTTGTCAGCTGGCAAATTGTCTGCCTCGCTCATCGCGAGAGCAATATCCATCATGAGGAAGTCTTGCGCTATGCCTTGGTCGAAATCGTACTTCTTAGCATCAACAACCAAAAGCTTACGGCGCTCGTGCGTTACCATGAAGTCTGCTTTTCCGCTTGCAAAAATTGCCGAAGAAGTGAGAGGCGCCTTCCTCGTTACTCGGGGTATTTCCGTCTCGAACAGGTTGCAAACCGCAGAGAGAATTATATCGATTGAGTCGCTTCTGCGTAGTTCCGTGGTCGCCTTGTCCACTCCGTCGTAGATGGAGCCGTGGGAATTCTCCTTCACGCGAAGTGCTGTCAGCATGGCGTTGAAGCGTCTGTCATCGAGCTGATCAGCTGGGAATGCGGATTTGTCCAAACGCATCAGAGGAATGTACAGATTCTTGATCTTCGGCCAGCCAATCGAGATGCAGGCGTTACCATCGTCTTCCTCTGTGCGAACGCGCTTACCGGCCGACTTCTGTTCATGAGAAGCTCGTTCAGCTTCTGTCTGTGCTCCTCCAGGGAGACTGGTCTTCTGGTGGTGTGGGTGGTGTCTTTTCCAGCAGCTCTTGCACCTTCCCATGCAGCGCATTGATCTTTGCATCCATCTTGGCAAGCTCCGCTCGGAGTTCCGCTTCCCTATTCTCTTGGAGCTCCGTGTGTGCTGCGATGAGATCCTTCAGCTTATCGTCGGAAACTGGATTTTCCATGTTGCAATTGTGGAAGTGGTGGCAATACAAAATGATGGTACTACATTTGTAATTGTGCATACTAAGTTCGGCTAGAACCGTGATTACAGCTGGTTGAAGTCGAGTCGAGTTTGAGTGGACGGCACCACGTTGCCACTTGATTTGCATTCAGATCAGATTCCGATCGGAAGAAGCGAGAGAGAATGTGGCGCCGTGCTGCGTCGACCAACAAGCGCCTGGCGCTGAGCGAGGAGGTGCGCGAGGCGCTCTTCGGCGCGACCAGGAAGCCCGTGGTGGCGCTCGAGTCCACCATCATCTCCCACGGCATGCCGTATCCGCAGAACGTGGCCATGGCCACCAATGTGGAGAACATCGTTCGTGCGGAAGGTGCGTGCCCGGCCACGATCTGCATCGCCGACGGAGAGCTCAAGGTTGGACTGTCGGAGACGGATCTGCAGCGACTGGGCGAGATGGGCAGCGCTGCCAAGAAGTGCTCCACGCGCGACATCGCAGCGGCCGTGACGGACAAGATCGTTGGCGCCACGACCGTATCCAGCACCATGTACGATCAGTTCCTGGAGCTGGAAGTTGCACTATGCTGATATTGAAAGTGTGTTATCATGACTGCCAATAGGCGCATTGCTCATGCTGCTGGCATCAAAGTGTTTGTCACTGGCGGAATCGGCGGCGTGCACCGCTTCTGTGAAGAGACCATGGGTGCGTTCCAATGGGTGGAAACGATCGTTGCGTGTAATGGTTCTAATGATGTGCCTGTGAGCAGATATCTCGACCGATCTGACGGAGCTGTCGCGCACGCCTGTCGCTGTGATTTGCGCTGGCATCAAGTCGATCCTCGATATCCCACGCACCCTTGAGTTCCTGGAAACCCATGTACGCAACACTGCTGCAACGTGTGATGGTATCCAGCCACTGACCGATTGTTTTTCAGAGTGTGCCTGTGGTTGGCTACGAGACGGACCAGTTCCCTGCCTTTTTCACTCAAGACAGCGGCCTCAAGGCGCATTTACGTCGGGATTCCCCTCGCGCGTGTGCAGAACTGATCCACGAGAGCGCCAACTTGGATCTGCCCAACGGCATGGTCATCGCTGTGCCCAACCCCAATCCGGTTGCTACTGATATTATCAATGGCGCTATTGAGGTAAACCGTGCTTTGCAGATACTGCAGTGTATCGTGATGATGGTTCACCAATATATTCTTGTGCTGAGTAGTTGGGTCTTAAGGAAGTCCTCGAGAAAGGCATCAGTGGCCAGGCAGTCACTCCTTACCTGCTCAAGCGTCTGAATGAGATCACGGGAGGCGTTTCTCTTTCGTCAAACATCGATCTGGTCAACAACAATGCACGCGTGGGCAGCCAGGTGAGAGAGAGGCCATTGCTGGATTGCCTTTTCCTGCTGATCTGTCTAATGATCCTGTTCTTTTTAGATTGCTCGAGCTTTGTTTGATCTCGAACATGAAGCTGAAAGCAGCGGAAATGTGACTTTCTCCTTTTCCGACACTAAGGTGAGCAAGTAAGGGATCTATGTAGGCGGGATCTTGTCGGATTGATATTGGTAAATACTGCCTTCAAGGCCACACACGCGAAGCAGACTCGATATGATGAGAACAAACGCGTGCTCGTGGTCGGCGGTCTAGTCTTAGATATCATTAGCTCGTCCACATGCCCCATCATTCGGGCCACGTCAAATATAGGAACCATTCAACAGTCCAGCGGAGGTTCTGTCTTGGAGCTTTCCACTTCTGATCGTGCCTTCAATTTCATTGACACTCGCTGTGATTCGTAGGCGTGGGGCGAAACATTGCCGAGTGCCTGCTGCGCCTCGAGATGGATCCGCTGCTTGTCTCCTCGGTTGGGAATGACGCTTCAGGCTCCATTCTGCTTGAGAATCTTAGAAAATTGGGTCTGGAAGCAAGTGGAATTCAGGTTTCTGACACACTTGGCACGGCTGTTTACTCGGCCGTTCTGTGCTCGTCGGGCGATTTGGACGTCGCGGTTGCAGACATGCGTGCTCTTGACGCAATTGTAAGTGTGTGTTTGATCTTGCTAAACTCTGAATCATCGACCGAACAGCTTCTATTCGATCTTGATAGGATACCAATGCGATTCCGACGGAGTCTATTCAAGCCTCAAGACTTGTGATCGCTGATGGAAACCTGTCAACGTCGGCCCTCCGTGATCTTTTCAAGCGAAGCGCGAGCGTGGGTGTGGACGTCTTCTTTGAGCCCACGTCTGTGCAGAAGGCTGTTCGCGTGGTGGAGGCAGACGCAGTTGCGTACATGAAGTACGTGTCACCAAATGGAGACGAACTCGCAGCCATGAGTGAAGCGATTCACCATGCACATGGCGAGCGTACGCATTCACACGAGCGGTTTAAGCTTTCCGAAGAATCCAAGATCTTGCCCAAGGAGAGAATGACCCAGCTGAAGAACGACCTCATCACAGGTACACAATGATGCGTGCATGACAGGTACATTTCGATGAGCTGACTTCGGTTTTTGTTATTTGTAGTGCTCTTGGCGATGGCTGGTGGAAGCAAGGCCCAGGACAAGCATGTGATCGTGACCATGGGCAAGCACGGTGTTCTGGTCGGCTCAATCAACCTGCTCGAGCCCGTTCTTGAGGAAATCATGCACGATGACACACTCGCTGCAGAGATTTGGGGCTACCACACTGTCCATGGGTTTCCTATCGCTATGGTCCATCTGCCTGGGGCTGAAGTCGCTGTCACGAATTGCACCGGAGCAGGTACGATTGAGAAGCCTTCTGGGGTTTTATCCCGAGTCTGACTGTGCGTATGTGCGGACGGATGGACGCAGGTGACAGTTTGGTCGGCGGCACTGTGTACGGGCTTCTCAACGGCCACAACATTTTCCAGAGCTGCCACCTCGGCATGAGTGCAGCGAGAGCAAGTCTGCGATCGCACAATGCGATTAATCCTGAACTCACGCCGGAAGTGCTGGCAGCCGGAGCTCAGTAGCACCAAGGAAAAGACAAACACCAAACCATGTCCACACAAATGTCACGCACATTGATGCCACGCAGGTCACTACTGCCGCGCGCTTTCTATTGATTTTGAAATTCCTTCGTAAACTCGCCAATGATGCGGACAACCTCCTTCTGCAGTCCGCTGTTGCGCTTGGCAACAAAAGCCTGGATAGCCGCAAGTTCCGACGCGTTTGCGGGCTTCTTGGTCAACCGGTAAGAGATCTGCGAACACAAAGAGCAGTTAGTTGACACAGATCCAGGCCCATTTGGCGTCACCAGTATCGCTGTTTGCACTGACCTCGAAGTCTTCATCGTTCGAAATGTCGTTCATCGTGTAGTTGCCCGTGTACTTGCCGCCTCCACTGGTGGAGATCTCGAACGGAAGCGTGAAGTTGAAGTCGAACAGGTATCTCTTCTTGCCGCGCACCACGCAGATGCTGGCGTCGCCTGTGATCTTCTCGGGGGCAGACAGCTTGGCTTGCAGACCTCCTTCTGAGAACGTCGCGTCCGAGAACACATCGCTCCATTTTTGCTGGAAATGAAAGAAGTCAGCGAACATGCTTTGGATCATCCATGAATGCCACTCACCTCTGCCCACTTGGTGTACAGCTTCTCCTCAAACGTGCCGGCCGAGTTCCAAGCCGATCCCTGATGCTCCAACGGAGCAGCCGTAGCAGGCGCCACCTCGACCTTCTTGGGCGCGATGTCGCCAATGAGCTTCTGCTCCTCCTCCGTCAATTCGCGATGGAAGTACGGCATGCCGTTCTTGTATCCGCGCATGTCGGTCGGGAGATCGGGCTCATCGACCACCACTTCCGTGCTCTTGGTGCTCGTCTTCTTTGCACTGCTGCTACTGCTGCTGCTAGTGGTCGTCGTCGTCGTGGATGAGGTCGACGGCGTCGTCTTGGCCGCAGGAGTGCTGGTAGTCGCCGCGGCCGGCTTACGCGGCGGCGGAGTGTCCTTCTTGGGCGGCGTGGGCTTCTTGCATGTGCGCTTGTGGAAGGTCCAGTCGCTGGCCTGGCACGTCCGTGCGCAGTAGGCCGCCTTCTTGCAGATAGAGCACTTGAGCTTGGCGCCAGGCTTGTGGCAATTGCGGCAGCTCTCGGCCGCCGGAGCCACGGCCGCAGTGGACGGCGAGGAGCTCTTCTTGTCGGCCTCGTCGTCCGAGTCGCCCACGTTCTTGAAGCGCGAGTAGTCGTTCACGTCCACCTTGACGTCGCGCGTGCGCTCGATGAGCGGACTGGCGCCGCCGTCCTGAGCCTCGCCCGTGAGCGCCGTGTCCCATCCGATGCCGCCGCCCGATGCCATGCTCCTCTTCGTATCCAATGCAATGAGCCCAGCGGCTCCCCAGACACGGCGTACCGTCACCGAACATTCTGGAAATACCCCGTGGAAAGCGATATCCCGTGATACTGCATATCTGGTTTAAGAGGCATAACAGTACGATCCATTTTGATTGGCGAAACATAAAAAGAGCGAAACGGGCGGCTGTTGATGAGCCCAAAAGCTCTCGAGAAGCTCAAGCCATGCGCAGCCAGAGCTACCGACGGCCGGCCGAGCGGCTGGAAGAGGCAGAGACCGAGTGTCTCGAGCTGGACCGAGAGATCAAAGTGCTGGAGAACTCGGGCCATGTGCGCTTGGGCGTGTTTGCCAAGCCATTCGTGTATCTGCAGCGCCTGCCAGCGCGCGAGCATCAGGATACGACCGAGACGCTGTTTGATGAAGAATGCGCCGACCCGTTCTACCACCAGTTCTATGACGACCAGGGGCGGTCGCTGTTCGAGCAGCTGCTACGTGGTCGCATGCGCGTGCTGGCGCTGGCCAAGATGACCGAAGGGCGCTCGAGCGTGACGTACGCACAGGCCGAAGTCGAGCTGGCAGAGGCCTACGCACGCATCAACCTGTGGAAACAGGGCCATGTGCACGCCATCAATGCAAATGAATTACTCAAAGCAATCGACCCAAAGAAGAGCGGCGAGCCTAACGACGCTTCTCTGAATGGCTCTGCACCACAACTCATGCGGTTCTTAAATTTTTGTTACGACAAACAGCAGGACACGAGTGCGCGAGGTCAAGTGGCGCTGGAAGATCTCATTGCTGCAATAGCATTTTGGATCGAGTCGGATTCAGATCAAAAATCTCCGCGGAGAAAGCTCAATGACCCAGTGGTACCTCTTTTTGAAGAGACGACTCTGCGAGGCATTTTTGGCGCAAAGCCTTCGTTACACTGGCAGCAGCTCATTACACGACTCGAGTGCCAGGATAAACGAATTCAGCAGCTCATTGCAGATTTAGAAGCTCCAGTGTCGGAGATGAGTCGACGTCTACTATTTGACATTTTTAATTCGCTGGACCCTTCCCACGAAAGAGTGATTCCCTTGCACGCTCTCCTCATGCGGCTTCAGGATTTAGAGAACCGTGATTCCTACCTTCAAGCACTGGAGATTGCGCTGCAAAATCAGCTAGCCAGCGTTGGATTCCCATCGATTACGTGGGTCGAGGTTCTTGCGCAAGGGCACAGCCAGAAATTACACAAGGAGCAACAGATTCGAGAGCTCTGGCCGCGAATCAAGCTTTTCATGGGTCGGTTGTTTCTGCGCAAAGGGCAGCTAGACGACGCCGTTCGCCAACTCGAAATAGCGATCGCTGAGCAGGAGCAATTGGTCGGCACCGAAAGCGAATCGCTGGTGCAGTTTTATCTCGTCATCGCCGAGGCATTAACAGTCCGATTCAAGCAGATGGCGATCGTTTCGCAGCAGAACGCGCTCGAAAGCGCCGAGAAATGGCTGCAGTCTGTTGAAGGCAGCCGTAGTTTGCGTTCCAAAGCGATCCAGCTGATCGATGAAGAATGCGAGAGCAGTGGAATGGTGATCACAAAAAAAGAAGCAGAGAGCAGGGCCCGAGACGTTCTGTTGCAGGAATACGCTGCGATCTCATGCGTCAAGCCCGATCCGGCAATGATCGACGACGCTATTGAGTACTGCTCCAAGGCCTGGTCGTTGCAGGAGAGCTACTGCGGTCATGAGCACATCACAACGGCTGTCGTTCACGTGACGCTTGCTCGCATTTATCTCATTAAAACCGAGCTCGAGGAGAGTGGACGCTATTTTCTAAAAGCTATCGAGATCTACGAGTCGTCTTGCAACGGCCCAGTCCCGGCCTCAGGCTTTCTCCGGCTGGAGTTGGCCAAGGTGTATCTGCAGCAGCACGACGTGAAGAAGGCACAGGAGATTTTCATGCAGGTCGGCGACTTTTTTACTTCGTTCTCTCGAGAGTTCGCCGGATCAGACGCGACGCGACGAGAGTGTTGCGCTCATGGTATTGATGCCTACCGGCAATGGCTGACGCATGGCTCGCGATGTACCTTGGCCAGCAAGCAGCAGGCTTTGCTGAAGATTCACAACGCCACCGTGGACGGGTATGGAGAGTTCACACTGGAAACGTCCGAGAGCGCTAAAGAGCTCGGCCACTTGCTGAGTGAGATGGGGCAGCTGAAATCAGCGGAAAGGTATTTGAAGTCAGCGTGCTACATCCTAGAAAGTCACTTAGGCTCGAACGACCGAAGGTACCGACTACTCAAGAAAGAGGTGTTAGAGATCAATAGTCAGGTAAAGATGGCTGCGCTGCATCCAGAGCAAGGCGGAGCTGATGACGAAGGACATGCATGGCTGGTTATTTAGCAACGATATTCACGCAATAAGAGACTACTAGTTGGTAAAGCTGCTATGTGCTAAGTGACAGTAGCAGAGCGGTGCCTCGTCTGGTCCACAGATCTGGAGACTTTCCAGCTCCCGACTTGAGATCCACCGCGATCATGAACGACGGACGCTCTCGCGTTCCTGTTCTGAGGGGATACATGTACAGTGGACAGCTGTAGAGTCCCTTGGACGATTTCTTCTTGGACTCAACAGGCTTGAAGTGCAGAATGGGCATGTTGCAATGCAACTCCATTGGATGAGGCTCTGTGAGGCAGTCGTGGTCGAAATCCCAACGCGCTCCTTCGAGAATCAGTCCCTTGATGTAGGCTCCGTCCTTGGGTCCGCTGGTAAACGCGTTTTCGTTTTGGTTGATCACAATGAACTCCCAAATGAGCGAATCGATGGAAATACCGTTCTTTCGCGCTGCCGTTTGCAATATTGCGGTCAGGAAACCTGTCGGATACGTAAACCCCGACAACCAAAACACGTGTGGAACAGCTTGGTTTGCCCACTTGTTCATTTGATCACAGCGCAGTTTGAGATCGTGTGCCCACGGGCCAAGAGGCTTGAGCGATGGATAGCAGAAGCTCCACGCCGTGGGTACTGTGCCGATAAGCAGAGCTTGGAAGACGGCTTCTAACTCCGGTGTAATGACCACAGTTCCCTGGATACCTTTCTCAAGAGCGATGACTGATCCACGAATGCTAGCCAAGAGTTTGTTGTATCGCTCGAGTTCCTGTAGCAGCACTGTTTTCAATGCATCTGGATCACTGCGAGCAACCAGAGCAGTCTTGATCGCTAATAGATCAAACACTTCTGGAACTGAATCCTTCAAGCTCTGCAACAGAGTCATGACTTTCTCGTCATTGCCCTTGCCACCTTCAGCGACACCAGCAGCCTGCAGCGAGAGGATCGTTGATATTAGTTCTCGCCCATCGTCAATTTGAGATGCGATTTGAGCATTTGCATGCTGACCAAACGCAGACGGTGGGTCATCAAGCGGAAGCTGGCGGATGTACTCTGCATACGAGTGTAAATCACCATCGTCAGGTACAAAGTAATACTCCGATTCTGATAGTGGCACGTTTTCGATCTGCAGGATTTCCTCGCAGAAAAACTGGTTGATGTAGACAAGCATCAGCCGACGGTCCCAATCGTCAGTGACACGTCCACCGTAGTTAGCTTGCGCGATCAGGTACTTGAGTGCATCCCACGGAGTGTCTTCGTACTCGTCTAGATAGATGGCTAGCACGTCTTCACTAATAGCGAAGTCGGATTCGTTGAAGTCGTACGGAATGTTCCATCCGAGATTATTAAACTTGCGTCGTTCCAGCAGCAGTGAGTGGAACCAACACAAGCAGAACAGGAGGCGCTTGTACTTCTTCACTTGTCTGCATCGAGCAAACTTATCTGAGGAAATGGTGTTGTACAAACGCAATAGATTTGCCTTTAATCCTCTCGGTGGTTCTGTGGTCATTTTGATTCCACGCTGTAAAACTGCGATAGGGAACTTTGGCGTTGGGTCACTTGTCAACCAGAGTCGGAAATTTGGGTTCACCTGCGTCAGAGGCGAGCAGAAATTGTCGATGAGCTTTTCAAGTGTCGGAGCCCAACTGAGCATCAAATGACAATTGGCTAGAAACACCCAATTGCCAGCCTCCAGTCCTCGCTGGAGAATATCTTCGGCGATACTAGCTTGGCCCTGGCCGAGAGCGCAGTTTTCAACCTTTCTGTGGAGCGTTTCTGCCAATGCCATCAAGGAGCTCGTGGGGTCCACACCAGGCGACAAAACGAAGATCAAGGGCGTCTTGTAGTTGGATGTTTCGTAAATGGCCTTCAGATCAAAAGGAGGCGGATCCACAAACTGGGTGCCAAGATTTGCAGCCGTGAAACGAGCTGCTTGGATGCTTAGACGATCCGGTCGAACACATCGCAGCAATAACATCCGCTGAAGCTCATTGCACTTGCCTTCCCAATCACCAGGGAGTGCCTCGATCTCTGGTGTGCTGCTCTGATACCACCCTTTCCACGACTTCGTATTCTGCTCAAAGGAGCTGACGAGACCATGGAAGCGTGCGATCTTGTTGAGCTCAACGATGCTCGCCCATGCAGTGTCGCTAAGAAATTCACTTGCGGCGTTGACAACTTTCTCGTCTTGACTCATGAGATTTCCTCCTTTTAGCAAGAAATCGTACTCGTCCATCGCCAATTTGTTCACACTCTGCAGCACGCGGACGCACATCTGTAGCGAAAACAAGAGCTTATGGCGCTCAAAGAGTCCACGACAGGCGTAGGCATACACCGCGTACGTGTGGTACTCATTGATTGCATTGATTCGCTCTGTAAGCTCTTCGCTCAGAGCTCCCTGGTTCTTCAAGTTTCGGCTCTTCACAATCGAATCCTTAAACAGACTTTCGTAGGATTCCAGAGAAAACTGGTACATGGGATCGACGCTTGTCATATCATTGAGCACGAAGTAGAGCGTGGATGACTGCAGCGCTACTCGCGCATAGCCCATGCGGGCAGCATCAATCTTCTTTTCCGTTTCTTCACTAATGATCAACTGCGAGGTGACTTCTTCAGAGGTCGTCTTGGACGCGTTCAGCGTTGTGACGAGCGACTCATCGTCCAATAAAGATCCCTTTGCTGCCGACAACAGACGCAAAATTTCGTTTTCGAGATCGATAAGTTTCTTTTTCGCAGCAGCAACGCGAATCACCAGATCAGACTTCTGTTCCTCCAGAGCCGGCTCTTCCAGTTGCACGGTAATACCCAGAAGCTGCGCTTCTAGACCCTGTTCCTTTACAACAAAGTTCACAATTGTTGTCTTCGTGGACACTTCAGGTGTGTAGTGCGGATTATGAAGCTTCGTCGTCAGATAAAACCGGAAATCGCGATTATAATCGAGTTCTTTATCGCCAAGGCGAATGATTTCCCGATTTCCAATCCTGATGATGCTCTTGTTCAGTACAGGTTCCAAACTAGGATCCAGCTCTTCTTGAATGTCTTGCATCAATACTGGTGATCCGAAACGAATGCCACCTTCCAGTTTACGAAGCAAGTCCTTCATCATTGGATCAACTACTTCCAGCCGACTGCCTTCCATTGCCTTGATCCATTTATTCGCCTGCCCCTGAGGATCAATCATAAGAGGCCAGCGCTTTCCTCTGGTCGTGATGACACCGTTTTCGGTGGAAAGAGGATCTCGTGGGAGACCATGTGCATTCCAGCTTCTCACGTCTGTTGGATCAGCTAAAAACTCTGTGAATGAAAACTTTTGTGCGATAGGAAGGCCTTGCTGCGTAACGCGGTTCATCCATGTGTCGACCAAAGATCCTCGGTAAAAGGAATCGAATGGACCGGCATACGAAATAAAAGCAGCTGCAACAAGTGCGTCGCCAACAACATTCAAAAGATTTTCGTTCTTGTCAGCGATCGAGATTTGCCATCGCTCACGTTCACCTGCAAGACCCTTTACAAGCTGCTCGGCTCGTGAAAGCTTCAGTTCCAGCAATTCAGCTTCTTCGCGTAGCGCGTTCTTTTCTGATACACTCCCGTCATATTGGCGTTTCAAGCCTTCGACTTTTTCCGTCACTTCCTGCAGCTTCTCTTTTGCGATCTGGAGATCTCTTTGTTTGATTGCCAGTGCTTGCTGCGACTTTTTCAATATCTCTTTCTTTGGTGCAACCACTCGAAATACACCGGAGTACACATCCATGGCCAGAACCCAACTGCATAAGGCGCCAGCTGCAGAAGACACCTTTCGCACAATATCGGAATTGAATTGCGGTTTCGTTGTATACTTTTTCAGCTCCTTGATTGTTTTGTCTCGAATTGAATCCTTGTCAAATGTCTTAATTTGCTGCAAAAAGTTGACATCATTCATCTTGGTCTTGGCTTGTGCCCATGTCGGCTGAAGTCCAAACAGAATCATCACGGCGCACATCACCATGGAGACAAGCTCGGGCGGCTGTGAGTATACTTTAACCTCTGCAATAGCTTTCTTGTCCAGGTTTTCGACTTCAAGCATAGCACGTTGCAAGGCTGGCAGCGCTTCATCGAGATCCTTTTGTGCATCGTCAGCAATTTTCTTGGTCTCTGCTTCTTCTTTACCGATACGTTCACTATCAGCTTCCACCTGCTTCCGCTGCTCATCAGCAACACGGCGCTCTGAAACAATAACGACCAGTAAATCGCTGCAATCTTTGTTTTTCTGAGCCACAACAATTTTTCGCTCTTCCAGTTGCTTCGACATTTCTTCGACCTGCAAACGAGACTCTTCAAGTTTGGCCAAACCGTTCTTAAGTTTGTCTCTTGTGTCTGTAATAGCAGCAGATTTCTCGAGCAGCAAATCGACATACCCAGTCACCAGCGATAGAAAATTCGTCGGTGTCACATAGTTATGTCGCTTCATACTCGCTAGAATTTGCGCCGATGCCGCAAGGACGCTTGTATGCACAACAGCAAACACAGCTGCGAGCTTAGGTCGCTGTTTATCATTGGCCACATTTTTCTCTTCGAGGAATTTCATACCAACTTCTTGCAGTGCATCTGCGGGCCACTCGTTGAACCAATCAATCGTTGTATTGTTAACCAGAGACGGGAACTGTCGACACCGATTACGGAATCCTTTGCCGATCGGACTAAACGCCAAAGCGACGTGAAGGTTGCGCCGAACTTCACTGATGAAAAAGTCCCAGAGATTTTCCTTGGATTCCTTTACACCTTGAGCCCTTGCTCGTAGACGAACGCCATCAATGATGCCAGCCTGTTCATCCTTCTCGAAGAGCCCTGGGATCTCTCCACTACTGAGAATATTGTTCAAGTCTTCGACGAACGATTCACTTTTAATTTGTGTATCGCTAAACAGAAACACAGTTTTCTGCTCTTGAATTCCAACTTGCTGATAAAGCTTCTTAATGTCATCGTGGAATTCGATCATCCGGTAGTTTTTCACGACTTCGATTTGAAACACCTTGAATCCACCAATAAACGAAGCTAGTCGAGTCAACGATTGCCGCCCACTACCGCCAACCCCCACAAGCAGCAAATTGCCTCTCGCTGTCATCAATTGGCGATGAATTCGTAAAATATGCATCAATGCGTCACTGAACATGACTAGGTTCATGGGAATGAACCCTGGCTCCGCATTGTGATTTTCAAGCTGCTCTTCGATAAAAGTCTTCAGCATCTTCATGTCAGTGACTTCTTGGTACTGTGGAGGACTGCTACTTGCGTCATCAGATGCTGCTGCAGAAAACACATACGTGAAGAGTGGGCCATTTTCCTTAATGCGATCAGGGGCAGAAGACAAAATACGCCCCCAGTCGGTTTGAAAGTGCACACCCAACAGATCATCGATCTTCTTCTTGAATATTTGTCGATCGTCATGGCTTGTTAGACGATCCGAAAACACTCGAAGACTTTCATGCACCCAAAGGCGCAAAATACCATCACGGCTGCTAACATTATGCTTATCGGATAGCAAGAGTCCTTGAACGACCTTGGCCATATCACGCAAATTAAACAAGTAGTGACAGTTTGCTGGTGTTGGAAGGAATGTCTCGAGCACATTCTGGTAGAGCTGGATAGTCGCAGCAACAATCGGAACAGCGAGCGGCTTGATTTCATCGTTAAAATCGGCAAGTTTTGGCACCAGCATGGTCTCAAAGATGCGCTTGAGTTGCGCCTGCTCTGGAATCGTCATGTTAACTAAGTTGAAGCGACTCTGAAAACGAGAGCTGATGACAGATCGACCACCGCCAGGTGGGCCCATCGCAGCTACAATCTGCATGTCAATGAAGTATTTGAGTGTTTGTTTCTTTCGATCATACCAGCAACTGTAGTCCACCCATTGTCGAAGCAGTTCAAGTGGAGGCTGCGATCCGAACGTGTCTTTAGTGGGCATGTTCATATCATCAATGAACGTCACCAGTTTCTTGCCACCGATTGGACCAAACCGATTCAGCGAACGCTTTTCCATTACGCTTTCAATTACATCTTGAGTAGTTGCAGAAGATGTCGCCGATGAAAAGTTCATAACTAGTCGTTGATAAGCATCGCTCAGATTCTCGATTTCCTTTTGCACGACTGTAGTCTTGCCCACGCCAGTCTCACCAACAATCAATGTGTGGATCCCAGCCGCCAACATGGTCTGCAACAAAAAGCCATATCGCAGGCTATCAATTGTTGGCACCATCATTTTGTGGAAAGGAGTGTTCGGAGCAATGCGGAAGTTTGGCGGCAATTTCTCATCCCACAACTTGAACTCTCGCGCTGAGTGATCGACGTAGAAGTCGTAAGCCGTTTTCAGTGGCGGGTAAATCGTGTCGATATCGCGCAAGCAAAGATCAAACTTCTTGCGCCCTTCCTCGTTGGCAGCGCCCATGATACTCCATGTAATGCAGAACAGAAACCACTTTTCGACCATGGCACCAAACTTGTCGCCGCAAGCAGCCTTATCGACACCATTTTCCTTTGTACCGAGGGCGTTGTACAGGTTGCAGAATGATTTCACGCTGTTAAATGTTGTGACTGGAATAAGCTCCGTCACTTCTGTTGTCTTGAATCGAAGCAGCTTGCCCACGTATTTTTCAAACAGCGCCTGTAGAATATCCCGCTCTTCTTGTTCCTTAATGGTAGTTGCTAACCAAGTTTGAACAAACGGCTGCCATCCGAGGTCTTCAACATCCATGTAGACCATACCAGCACGACTAACTGTGGCCGGTGACGCTACTGCAAGATCTTGAACCTCAAACATGAGCGCCATAGATGGACTCATACTGATTCGATCGCCATTAATGAGAGTGAGCACTTTGTTATCATCCATCACACTATTCATACTTTCAATCCAGAGCGTATCCACTGGCCCGTCCAGCATGATCCACTTCTCTTCTACCTTTTCATCAGCCGCCAGATTACGGAAGATTGCTGACAAGATCCCATCGATCCATTCAAATGTAGACAAATCATAGACGCCGTAGATTTCGTTCAACGAAATTGACTTTGGGTTGAGCACTTGAACACGCACAGGCATGTAACCTTGAACAGCATCCTTTGCCAGGGCTGTTTTCGCAAGCTGCAAAGTCTTCCAGATCGTCGATTTGCCAGCCATAGTCTGGCCAACAATCATATTGCAATGACGGGTCACTTGCGACTCGTATAGCTGAATCGTTTTAAACACAATGACGGGGTGGACCTGAAGTTTTTGCTCGGCCAACTGGAGTTCAATCGTTTCTTGCAATCGACCATAATCTGTTACTGGGAGTTCAATAGATGGGAACAAATCTCCCAGCAATAGTCGAAAGAGCACCGCATCCTCGCGAATAAACTTCGGCATATTCATATCTCGAAGTGCGCGCAAGAGAATGTTTTCCTCCTGGAGATTTGGATCCTCACGCTTTAGTGCACCAGCCATGTTCAGAACTGCTTTAAGGCTTCGAAGGCCAAAATCGTAGTGATCTTGCTTACTTAGCTGCTGAATCATCAATCCATACAGTGTCGTGGTCTTCTTGGCCAGTGTCTTAGCATCTCGGAAACCTTCAGCCTGAAGCATGACTTCAGCAATCAACGCCAGATCTGGTACCATCATAGCGCAAGGACGCATCAACGCCTTCAAGTTGTCAGGTAGCTCAGTACGACCGGCATAACCCGGGTTCATGGTGATGAAAATACCCATGTTCAGATTCACTCTAATAATTGAGCCCAAGAACATGACCTGCGTCTGCTTAGTTGTAAGAGCGTGCATGATCGTCAACACTTGTTGCGCCACCACAGAGAGCACTTCAATTTCGATGCGATTGAATTCATCGAAACAGCCCCAGCCACCAGATTGGACCAGCCCTGAAAACATTCGCCCGACGGATTTGTAATCCAGACCATCACTGCAGTTGAACACAATCACGTACTTTGCCAGATTTTTCCCCAGATCTTTCACCGTCTCGGTCTTTCCGGTACCAGCCGGTCCCAAAGGGTTGCCACCACGATTCAGATGCAGTGCGGTGGTCATCGTAAGCACACAGCGATCCGTAAGCGGTGTAATAACCAAACGGCCGTTGTTTCCCTGATATTCATAAGAATACTGCAGCGATGTCACAGTTTGTTTCACTTCACATATTCCTGATTCTCCCAAATCCTTGTTGAAGGAGAAACGCAACTGCATGAGCCAGTCGAAATCATTTACACTTTTGCAGTTTTGCTTCGCCAGGCGATCAATCACATCACGTGAATGAATCTCGATAGTGATGAGCGCGACTACTTTCTTTCGGTCAATCGAGGACAACTGTCCTCGAACCATATCAGCAAGCTTGTTCAGGTACGAAATCCACTTCTTTTTTAGTTGTTTTAAAGCCTTCTTTTCTCCTTTTGCGACTTCGTTCAACGCTTTGATGCATTCATTTGTCCACGCTGTTTGACCACAAGATATCAGCAATTGGCCAGGAAAGTCTTTGATCCACTTCTCCTTTTTGCCCTTGTAGCCGATCAGGCATTGGGCAAAGATCTTTTCTAAAGTGTTCACCATTGCCGCCTCAATACGTAGCAACCATCCCTCAACAGCACCAGCCACAATAACATTAGAGGCGAAAAGCACTTGCTCGCCGCAGGGAGAGTTCATGCCCAAAGCCTCAAAGGTCATGTTTCCACGGGTACCGGGTGAAATAAGAACCAGAGTCTTGATAGCCTCGAAACACTTTTTAATGTGTTTCTGGACTTGATCGGGATCTTTTTGATGGCCAAGAATCTCCAATAAATCGTCGTTTGACAAAAAATAAAATCTGGGGAAGAGCATGCGCTTCGTTTCCAGGTACTGGTCCAAACACTTTTGAATTTGATCAAGCTTCTCTTGCATCTCCAATAGTGTTTCGAGTACATTCACCGCTTCCGTCGAACGGAGCGCATTTTTGGTCTTTGCCATTGCTTCGGTGACCCGACAATAGGCTGAGTTCACCTCATCAAAAAGTGTACTCTCTAACGGAAGCTGTTTTCGAATATCCTCCGAAGCCATGAAAATACTTTCCAGATAGATCCAGCATCGCTGCACACTTAAAAGTGTTTCAATTACCTCTGACATGTGTGCAAGAGATTTCTCCCAGTACAGAATACGTGTATCAAACGAGGCAAAGAAAGGTGATGCTTTCATAGTTGATAGCTGGACTTGATCATCTTCTAGCGCCGTAAACAAATCGTCGGCCGATTTAACCTTGTAGTACACTCCTTTATACTCACCAATGTCAATGTCAATACTCGCCCAGCGAGCGTCAATTCCATCTAACGCCTGCTCGATTGATAACTCTTTACCAGCATTGCCCGATAATGTGCTAATGAATTCAGCATGCAAATGGAACCCCAGCGAAAATACCCGCTCCAATGTAAAGCTTTCCGATTCTGTATCGAAAGATTTGCCCATTTCCTCCTTTAATTGAGCCCAGTGACGAGCTCGAAGCGCAGGACTCTTCAGATCCTGAATGAGCGGTAGCGTTTGCCGAAATTGTTCAATTTTTGTTTTCATGGAGCTCCACACGTTCCAGTTCTTCATATCTTTACCATATTTAAACACTTTCTTGTAAAACTGCGCAGCAGTGCTCTCCATCGTCTCCACTTCAATATCATAAAACACTTTGTTCTTCCATGAAGCCCATACAACTTCCCAGTCGTCCGTGATGGCCCAAATCTGCTGTAACAATTCGAGTTCCTTCTCTGTCTGAATGAAACCTTCATTCTTTGATTCCTCGATTCCAAAAATCTCCAGTCCTTTCTTTAGTGCGCTTTGTCGCGCTCGTGTTGCCACCATTTTCTTCTCAAATTCTGCGAGAATCCGATGGGCAACGTCGGACGCCTGGTTTCCAGAGTACGGAAGCGTACTTTCGGCTTCAGCTCGTAAATCAGACATGATCGTGTTTAACTCAGCTACGGAATCCTGGAGGTTCTGCTTCATACTAACTTTGCACTTTTGAAGCATGGTGTTTGCCTCGACAAGCATGCCTTCGTATGTATCCCAATTAGTTTTCAGGCTCATTAGATCTCGTTGCTCTTCGTCTGTCGTCTGAACGTCGAATTCAGCAAGCAGATCATACTTCTGATGCAAAGGGTCAAACCGAGCCACAACAACAGGCATATTTTCTTTGATCTCTTGAAGCAACCGAATGCTTTCACCAAGGTGATCCAGATTTGCCGGTTTGATTTGTAGCTTTTTTGTGTTTTCTTTCATCATGTTCATGAAATCCTTCAGCTCATCATGCGCGGTTTGATTCAGCAAACCCGTGAGTTTACCGATCCACTG
Organism: Elongisporangium anandrum; assembly: GCA_023337935.1. Taxonomy (NCBI): domain Eukaryota; phylum Oomycota; class Peronosporomycetes; order Pythiales; family Pythiaceae; genus Elongisporangium; species Elongisporangium anandrum. The sequence continues at coordinate 143,571 of JAADXR010000003.1, forward strand.
AACCGTGTGCTCCACGAGGCTAGCTTTCAAGAAATTGGTGTCAATCTGAATAAAGTTGATTGTGTTTGTCAAATCTTCGTTTTGAATGCTTGTTTGCTGCTCTCGGTAGCGCTCAATATCAGCTCGAAATTGTTGTAGCGGGCGATTTGCTTTTGCGTAACGGCGAATAAATGCCTGCTTGTCCTGGTTCCACAATAGCTTGTACTTATCCCAGTAGCCCAGGTACTTCTGCAGCTCCGTTGCACTCGACGACATCCCATTCATAATATGAACGAGAACCTTCAGAATTTCTTCGTCGTTGAAAATAGACTGGTAAAAGTTATTGGTAGTCGTAGCCGTCAATGCCGTGCTTACATTCTCGTCGCTCACAGTTGCTTGATAACCTTCTGGGGCTACGGAACTTTCGCCGGCCACCACTGCGGCTTCTGGTGCAGTGTCTGACAAAGATTTATCCGCTGCTTTGCTGTCTGCAACATGTGAATCAGCTGCAATTTGGTTGCTGGTCGGAGCTTGAATCGACGAAACCAATCTTGGAACGACAGATATCACGTTAAACACTTCCTTCGCAATACTGTTGACCATTTGCGTCAAATCTACCATGAACGGCTTAAACTCCACCTTTCCGTCTTCAAGTACAACGTGAATTCGAAACAACGGTCGAGGGTCAGTTTTCGCATCACCATTGATAGCTTTGGAGAGTTCTTGGAGTGATTTTTTCACCGATTGCCGTAGAGCATCTTCAAGCATCTTATCAGAGCGCTCCACAAAGCGACTCCATTCTCGCTGCACTTCTGGTGGGCCAGAAGCAAAATGCTGATACGTTGCTGCCATAGTAGTGCTGATGATGTGATACGCGTCACGGAGTTGCTGAATAATCTCTTTTCGATGTATTTCTTGCTTTAATTCAAACACGCCTTCGTCGTAGATTGTATTTCGCTCGATGAAGATGTGCATTAAACTGGCAATCATCTTGCAGTTTTTAGCAACAATGTCTTTATTTTCTTGAAACTCTTGCACAATTTTGTAAGTACCTTCGCAATGTTTTCGGCAATCAGCCACGTACCACTCAACGATACCCTTTGATACCCACGTAAGCTTTTGTAACCCAGGCTGGATCCGTCTGTCAAGTTTCCGAATGATATCTTCAAACAGCCGACGTTCAGTGGACGTCAAATCAAGTAAAATACGATTGTAGTCGCGCACAACAAGCATAACATGCTCTCTCAGAACTCGCAGTTGCTCTTTTTGGTTGCAAATATCGTGCGCCATGTAGGGGATTTGAATTTCACCGTTAAAATATTGCCAATAGTGGACTTCCGCAAATAGATTAAGCAAAGGGCGATCAAAGTTGCAATGCAGAAATCCCTTCTTCGCGCGACCAATCAAGGTTTTCTCAGTGTTTTGCAACGCATTCTGCTCCTTGCCAGAGTTGTGGGAGTTCAAGTTAACCGATTGATTGTTGGCCGCGTTCGAAGTGTCTGTCGTTGCTTTGCCTTGATTCGCATTCTCCACAGCAGATCCGGTCTTTGTCATGAGTGGGTTCTCAAGACGTGATCCTAGATTGGTGTTTCCAAGTGCATTTAAATCTTCAATCCAGTCGTGATACTTGCGCTGAATGTACTCATTAACTACGAGCCTCAACCCGTCATAGACCGCCTGCGCCTCATCACTTTCAGTAGTGTTTGATCCATCGGATAGCTCTTGCAATCGAATAAAATCATCTGTCGATTGCAGTAATAAACTGCGTGCCCAAAGTGCTGAGCCTGCAAAATGGGGCTCTGTTGGTGACAACGGTGGTGCGTGCTTGTTTTTCTCGAAAAGACTTCGAACGGTGGCCACAATGGACTTGAACATCCCAAAGATATCGATTGTTCGCTTTTCAACACATCTTTGAATCGCTTCTCGCTGCGCGATCTTTTGGAATGCCTGAATTAGATCCACCCCGGCAGATATCGTTGACACACTCTCGAATGCGCCATTGATTACATTCTGGGTCATGGCCTCCAGGTCCTTCATTCCGTTCTTGAACGAATTGAAATCACTGTGCCAGCTTGTAATTTTCACGTCTAAAATATCATAGTCCAATTTGCGCAGTCGATCCACATGGCCTTCAAATTGGGTTTCAATGCCACGCAGGCTCTTCACGATCTCAAACCCACGGTTACCACCAAACGCCGGGAGAGGTTCCCTCTTGCCGCCCTTGCCCTTACGTGCGAATTGAATTTGTCCTTCGCAAACCTCTAATAATTCGCGACATCGCTGCACGAAGGCATCAATCTGGGCGAAAATGCCTGTTTCGTCAAACGTCCACTTTCGATCGGGCGTCTTGGCCGCTGTATTGACTGCATTCGAAGCCTTGTGATAAATCTGCTTCCACGATACACCACACTGAATACTCTGTTCTAGATGCAAAACACACTCTTCAACATTGCCATCGAAGATATCAGGTAGCGAGATCTTTCTGCAGCACACAATGATGATCTCATTGCTGACCTTCCGCAGCAAGCTTGTGATGCGGTCCTCGGTGTTGTAGTGGCGGGAGTACATCCAAATGAGACGAATATAGTTCAGGAGCTTGGGCAGCAAGACAGGGATATCCTCCGGCTGTGCCCGAGTCATATCTTCGCACACGGGGCTGATCTTCTTGAGGAACATGAGATTGTCGTTTGCTTCGATGGATCCCTGCTTGATGATCTGAGATAACGTCTCGAAGGGCTGAAGATACGACGACTTGGCAGCACGAAGGATCTCGACAATCTCCTTCACGCCCTGTCGATTCAATTGATCCGTGATGCCTGACAGATCTTGCGTTCGATGCTCCCAGAACTTGATCTCTTCCAATGGACCTGCTCCCTCCGCGTCGTGAGCGTTGTCCTGGTTGTTGATGACTTCCTTGATCTGCCGCGTCCAGTGGATGACGGTGGACTCCAATTGCTGCACAAGATCCTTGTCCTTGTAGTTAAACTTGTCCGGATTCACCGGAGGCAGGTACAAGACCGTCTTGCCGCATCCGCGACTCACTGTCTCCGTGAGACTCGACATGAAGCGATAGAACTGGCCCCGGAACTCGCGTTGGATGCTCTCGGGCCACGACTTGTTGGCCTGCAGCCGCTGCAGATAGTACCCATTCATCAGATGCAACAGCGACGCGATCGCGTCCTTCTCTACCGTGCCGAATTGCAGGCATTCCTTCACATTGCTCGGCGTGATCAGCACCTGGCCGTTCTTGACAAAGTACATGACGTTCGCGGCCCCGCGTGGTGCCATAGTCGAGACAGTGAGGGATCCATTGACCAGCGCGATGAAGAGCACAGGCATATTCGTGCTCTCGACAAACTCCTTGACGGTCGTGAGGTCCATGGACGACCACGCCTTGGGGTGATAATCCGGCAGCGTAATGCGGTCACGTATCCATTGGACCAGGAACTCCACGTCGTCGAACGTGCTCATGGCCGCTCCCAGCGACTATGCACGCGCCCGACCAGCCGGCCAATGCTGCAGTGCAATGGGCGTCGCTTGGGGCACGGGCGAAAGGTCGTGGCGAGCCATCGCCCTTCCTTCCATCCTTCCAGGCATACTCACTCCCTCCATTCAAGAGCCACGTCAATTTTCGGCCCCGGTTTTAAGAGAGAGCTGATACAGAGATAAGCTGCCCCCTGTCTAAAGCGATCACCCCCCGAGCGAGCTTCCCGTGAAGCAGTTTTGCTTTTGCCCTCTGGATGTACGTCATGATGTCATGAGCTGCTGCTGGGCTCTGGTGCTGACGCTCTCTCCCTCTCTGTACGCGATTGTGCGGCTGTGAAGAACCCGAGGGTGGCCTCTGCGACTGCTGCTGCTGCTGCTGCCAAAGCAAGAGAGAAGGAGACAGCATGAGCGCCGAGGAAAAGCGCCAGGAAGAGCGGCGAATCAAGGAATTGCGCGAATTCCAGCGCAGTAACCCGGTCAACCGCCGCTGCTTTGACTGCAATGAAATGGTGAGAGAGTGTGTAGCGATGTGTGGTATGCTGGATGGGCTGCTCACAGTGCATATTGTGCTGATGCGTACGTTAGATGCCGCAATACGTGTGCCTGGACTTCAATACGTTCGTCTGCACCTCGTGCAGTGGAATCCAGTATGTTGCAGTGTCTCCAGTGCCCATATGCTGAGGTCATGATGAGTCGATGAACTAATGCTGGTATTTGCTTGCAGCCGTGAGTTTGCGCATCGCGTGAAAGGCATCTCCATGTCCAAGTTCACGGAGGCTGAGGTCAAGAATCTTATCAAGTTTGGCGGTAATGAGGTAAGCTCGCACCTTACGTTGGGGTCTAATTAATTGCTTACCATACTTAATCTCGTTGTAATGGTGTAGGCAGCCCAGAAGTACTGGAGAGCGAAGCACGACCCAAGCTTCCGTCCGAGCGGCGGAACTAACGGCGAACGCACGCGCAATTTTATCAAGCTAACTTACGTCGATCGAAAGTAAGCGAGGCTGTTATGTATGTATGGATCATGTTTGCCTAACATCTGCCCTTCGATGAAGGTGGGTCTACGAATCACCCCGCGAAAGCAAACGCGAAGAAAGCTCCAAGTCGTCGACGTCGGTACGCATGAGCATTTTAAACACTTGATCCGCTTTATGTTTGCAGCGTGCTGATTCGTTTTTGTAGAAGACGAGCAGCGGATCCAAGAAAACCTCATCGTTCAATAGTGGTAGCGATGATTTCTTCTCATCTAGCAAGCCTGCAGCGCCAGCATTTGATGCATTTGGAAGCAGCAGCACTGGCGGTGGCTTTGCTCAGTTTGGTGACTTCTCAAGCTTTGGCCAAGAAACCAAGAAAGAAGCGCCTAGCTTTGGAGATTTTGGCTCGTTTGATGCTCCGTCAACAAGCAACTCGAATGGCGGATTTGCTGCATTTGGTGATTTCGAAACTTCGAGTACCAGTTCCCCTGCTGCTGTCGCGCATCCTGTCCAAAACAATTATACCAGCGGCTCATTGAAGATTGCACCACCTCCGGGGGTTGAATTTGGGGCTACTAACTCGCATCCTTCCCCGGTTGCTCCTCCTATTGTCGTTCCTTCAGTCAAACCGCCAAACGATTTCATGGCGTTTAGCCCCGACAGAGCAGTTCAAGATCCGTTCAGCTTTGACAGCGCGCCTGCTCCGAAAACTGCAAGTGGATCAGCATCATCACCATTTGATGCGTTTTCTGGTTCAGCTACACCTGCAAGTGTACCCAAGCCAAACTCATTTGACGCTTTTGGAAGTGCACCAACTCCCGCACCTGCTGTCTCGCCCTTCGATGCGTTTGGTGCTCCCGCAAATGCGTTCGGCGCCCCTCAAACCGCTTCGTCACCTTCGTTCGATGCATTTGGTGCTTCGAGCAGTTCTGGCGCAAGCTCTGCTTTTGATGCTTTCGGTAGCTCCACGTCTCGAACAAATTCGGGTACTCCACCAACTCCGTCTGATCCATTTAGTGCCTTCAGTCCTCGTACCTCGAGCGGCAGCAATACCGTTGTTGCTCCACAAGCCCCGGCGGCTGCAGCAGACCCGTTCTCTGCGTTTGAGGATATTCCAAGTGTGGGATCGCCAGCAAGCTTTCCGTCTGGTCACAGCGAAGTGCCTGCGCAGACTACCCAAGGCTTTGCAGCTCATGGCGGACCATTTCAATCTCCTCCGATTCAACAACCTGTAAGCAACGACCCTTTTGCCTCTGTTGGCTCCGGTGCGAAGAGCAACAGTTTCGGTGCACAAGTTGCTCAACAACCACACGGCTTTCCAAATGCGATGGGCGGTCAATTCCCACCGCAGCAAGGACAAATGTATCACCCTCAGATGCAGCAGCAGCAACAACAGCAACCGAACCAGTACAATATGCAACAAGCACAAGCACAGATGTTTCACCCTCAGATGCAGCAGCAACAACAACCGAACCAGTATAATATGCAGCAAGGTCAAGGGCAGATGTTTCACCCGCAGATGCAACAACAACAGCAGCAGCCTCATTACAACATGCAACCGACTCCTCAGCAATGGCCAGGGCAGAATCACCCCGAGCAGCAGCGTATTGGATCGGGACAGTTTGCTCAAAACTCTGGCATGGTAAGTACGGGTGCTCCGAGTCCGCCTGCCCCTGCTAAGGTGAGTGATTGTGCATCATCGTTGGTGATGTACGCACTAACTGTGGTTGTTGACATATGATTACAGGCAGCAGGAGCCTCTTCTCTTAACGATCCCTTCGCATCCCTCAACATCGGAGGCAGCTTCGGATTGTCGAGCTTGACAAGCAAGTCGCAGAGTAACTCCCGTGGAAGCTCTTTTGACAAGCAACCAAACCAGCCCATGGGTGCTCCGTTTTCGCATGGCTCTGGAGCCGGCGTTCCTTCGCACACCGGTTCTTTCGGCAATCAAGCTTCGATGGGAGCTCCATCGCATATGGGTTCCTTTGGTACCCAAGCTCCAATGGGAGGCCCTGCAGTTGGTGCTCCATCGCAAACGGGCTCCTTTGGGAGTCAAGCCCCGATGAGTGGACCTCCAGGTTCTCGTGGAAACTCATTTGGATCTACTCCAATGGGTTACCCGAGTGGTGGCGCGACTCCTCCACAGCAGCGGTCTTCGTTTACTTATTCGCAGCCGACTGCGTCGGCTTTTCCTGCTCCTTCGTACGTTTGAACGTTCCCCCTGGAAGTGCATTGACCGGAGGATTTACCTTGAATTGCTGTATTTTGTCACAGGCCACAAGCTCCTATGGGATCGTTTGGATATGCCCAGCCATCGTCCAAGCAGAATTCTTTCTCTGCTCCTTCCGCTACTGAGTACGTGTCATTCTCATCCTTTTGATGCTCAATGCTGCATTTCTAACTCTGCGTTCGCTGTCATGATCAGGTTTGAAGCATTCAGCAGCGCTCCTCCTCGAGCAAACTCCAACTCGCAGCTACCCCCAGCACCGGCTGCTGCGAACCCTTTTGACATGTTTTGAAAACGTCATCCCCATGAAGTACCAGTGTAGAGCAAAATAAATGATTGAGGGGCTTGAATTCTACTACTGCCGTCGGCTCTATTGCATTTCATGCGTACCAACACAGATGACGTACGAACTGCCGCCAACGCAGAATTGTCCATGCATGTACAGTAGCGATCACGCATTTTCGCTACATTTTCTCTAATGAAAAGCAGACAAACGATGCCATCGCTATCGTTTTGTCCCTCTCACTTCTGTTCATGAATCAAAATGCCTGCAGGCAATCCAAGTGACTATCTCGCTCAAGTCTCATGCGCATGACGACGACATCCATGTACGATTCATCTTGTATGCAAAGCGAAGGTCATTCCTGTATGTTCATGTAGAGAGAGAAAGAAGGAGGATTTCATGCTTGCAAACGACTAGACTAAGAGGTTTCCCGCGCCAGAAGCCGCAGGAGAACACACTTTGGTAAGGTCCTCTACGAGGTAGCACAAAATCCGCCCGGACAGAAGAAAGCAAAAATTGCTATCAACCCAGTGACGGTACGAGGAAGCGACTTAGCATTATCCCTCTTACCACTACGCAAGTGTTTTACCTAGCAGCAATCCATTCCATTCCCGATAAGCGAACGCTTATTCCTCGACGATCTCGATGTGGGTCTTCTCGCTCACGTAGATACCATCAAGGAACTTACGGATATCCTTACGCTTGACGAGGCAGGCCTGCGAGATGTTGGCGGCGTCCTGCGACACCTTGGCAAGATCGATGCCGCTGAGCTCGATCTGGTCCTTGACATCGGCCGAACGGACGTACTCGACGCCCTCCGAAAGAGTCACGCGACGCACGCGCTTCTCACCGAGGAAGTTACGGATCTCCACCGTGTTGTTCTCGAACGTCACGTTGATGGGGAAATGGGCGTACACGAAACGCATCTTGTACTTGTAGCCGACACGGACACCCGTGATCAGGTTCTCGATCAGCGAGCAGACCGTGCGCACGCAGGCGAGCTGCTTGCGGTTGCCGAACCAAAGGTCGACACGCAGCTGCTTCTTGTTGATGCGGCGCATGTCGAGCGTCAGGTGACGGAAGTCACGGAAGAGCGTGCCGCGCTTGCCGGTGACGGTGACCTTGCGGCCGTCAAGGACGAGCTTGACATCCTCCGGGATCTCGACGTAACGGGTGGCTAACAGTTGACGCATCTTGCTGGGGGATTTATGGAATGCTAATTCGTAAATGGCCCTAATGCTCACGAGCGCATGGCCAGCGCTTCTCCCCCACCAACCAACCACTGGCGCTTGACACAGCGCTTTTCAGCCAATCAATGCGTGGTTTGACTGATTAGGGTTTCGGATTGGCTGAAATAACACGCGAGTGACTCAGCCAATGGGAAAAGGGGATGCCTGGGGCTTCTGTTAGGAGGGAAGTAGATACTGGCAAGAGTGAGGTCATGGCGGAGCAGCAGCCGCGCGAATTCGATGAGAAGCTTGGTACGTGAAGACAGTGACAACTGCATGCAATGGGGATGGACATAGCTCTTTGTCTCCGTGTGAGGAGTGCATCCGTGCTTGTTTGATGCTGAGGAGCTCACTGGAAGTTGTGCTATGAACAGAGAAAGCCAAGCAGTCGGTGAAGGCCATGCTCAAGGGCGCCAGTGTGGCGGGTACGATCTCAGTCTACTACTGCATGAAGCGTCTCCAATTGCCTCTGGTTGACTCATTATTAAACGCGGCTTTGTGCGGTGCTTATAGGTCTTGCAGGTGCAACGTGGGGAGCACTTCTTGCAACTCTGCGCAATGAGAGCATTCCATTTTACTCTGCGTCCATGGGCGCCAACTTCTTCCTGCTCACGTCGACATACATTGGTGAGTAAATAACTACGCTCGTTGCCGCATTGGTGATTGATTTTGTCCGGATATAGTGCTGACTCTGCATGCGTTGATGACCTGAATTTGTTTAGCTGGCGAAGAGGTCATCGCTGACAAGACTGGTGTTCGAGACTGGCGAGCTGGTGTCGCCTCCGGTGGTATCACCGGTGGCTTTTACGCTGGCGTTGTCGGTGTGTATTGGTGACATTGTGAGTAGCTTACTATAGCTTTGTGAACTGATAAAAGGGCCCGTGTGATTGATTACTAGGTGGTCGTCTTCGTGGCCTTCAGGGAGCTGCCGCTGGTGCTGCGCTGGGGGCTGCGTCCGTCATCGGTCGCGAGCAGTTCAACAAATGGCGCATGTCCAAGGCGCTCGAGCGCTACGAGGAAAAGTATGGCACGGCTCCGGCCGTGTACTACCCGAATACAGACATTCTGGTCGAGACCAAGGGCCCCGTGCGCGATCTGGAGTTCCCTTCTCTGCTGCCAAAGTCCGTCAAGATCACGGAGGAGGAGATCGAACGTCGTGTGCAAGTGCGTCTTGAGGAGCTGCGGCAAGAAGCTGCCGAAGGCAAGACCGATGACAAGCAATAGGCGTATGCATATTCATAGGGCCTGTCGATAAGCATATCCTAGATAAAACCGTAACCAATGGGGTACGTTTTGTTTTAATCATCCGGTTGTTTAATACAAATGCCTCTTGGCTCATCAGCAGCAGCTTCATCGACTGGCGCCAAAGGTGTCGACCTGGAGGCGGCGAGAAGATCGAGGCTAGCGCCATGACGGACGTCGACAGCGGACATGAGAGCAGCAGGTCTGCAGAATCAGACACTGATCTGACGCCTGCCAAGCGAAAAGATCGAATGGCAAAGTCCCTGAGCAGCAACACGACCCGACAATCAACTGAAGCAGAGCTTCAATGCAACGACACAGTGCAGCCCAAGCGACGAAGACGGCGCACAGCCAACAACGACACCCCGATCAAGAGACGTCGACCGCTGCCTGGTCCAGAGCAGCTCGATCTGCGCAAGTGGAACCCAAGTATGTTCGACAAGGTCGTGATGGGGATCAAGACTGAGACGCGCAATTGCAACTGCTTGCACTGCCGGATCGTCTCCCGCGAGAACACGCCGCTCAAGTACAATTGCCCAGCGGTCAAGTGCGGCGTCAAGGCCAACGACTGCGTGTCGTTCTTCGAGCACCAGCTGCAGGCGCATGGCAGGATCTTCTCTCAGTGCAAGCGCATTGCCATGGAGCTGAACCATCAGGATCGAGGCATCCTGCCTCTTCCACCAGCAACAGTATTTATCGGCGAGCAGTACTTCAACCCGTGGTCTCGGCCCACCAAGTGGACGCTCGAGCGTATTCGTGAGGAAGGCGTGACGCTGTATGACAGGCTCTTCGAGAAAGAGCTCGTTCGCTCGCAGCAGGTCTGGTTCTTCTTCAAGAAGGCCTACCGACAGATCCAGACTGGCGGTCTCGCACTATTGGATTCGCAGTATCGAATGGCGGTGGAGTACTACAACTCGTGTCTGGTGTTTGGAGCTGACACGCGAACGTTCCACGACGGCACAGACTGCGTTGGTGTCGGGCGCAATTGGCTGGTACGTTTCTTGGTGCACCTTTCTATCTGTGGATTGGCATGAACTCATGACTGCATGTGTCCTTGTAGCTGTCATCGGATCCAGAGCACGCTGACCTAATGAAGCCGTTCGATATTGATATATCCGATGATGAAGAGTATTGGGACAGCAATGATATCCTGCTCATGGAGAGTGGTGTTCGTCCACCGCCAGCACCAGCACCAGTACCAACAGCGAGACCAGCAGTAGGCGCACCGCCGCAACAAGCTCCGAAGAAGAGAGGCAGGAAGAAGAAGATCGCAACTGCTCCTGCGAAGACGAATGACACACCAGTTGGTGATGATAGCGATGTTGAAATCGTAGAGCCCGAAGCACCACCGCAAAAGACCAATGCAGACGACGAGAGCAAGGAAGCCGAAGCCACCGCGTATGCATTCTGAGAAAAAAGGCAATTACCTTTCTATAAGAATAAATTCAATCTATTATATGCAGGTCCCACTGTACATCCGTATTGGGAAGGGGGGAGCAGTACCGTCCACCCTTTCCCCCTTTGCTATTGCAGTTCCTTTGCGGGGGAATATCCCATTTCCGAGGGAAGTCATCATGCTGCCGATGGCTGCGCCTCCCAAGAAGCTGCGCAGCTCCAACCTGACGCACGAGCAGAAGCGGCTCATCTGCATCCACGCCAAGCAGAACCCCACGTGCACGCAGGCGCAGCTGGGCCAGTGGGCCAAGGACCAGTTCGACCTGCCCACGGTGCCGTCGCAGTCGTCCATCTCGCACACGCTCAAGCGCAAGAGCAACTTCGAGCACATGCGCAGCGAGGAGCTGGCCAGCAAGCGCATGCGCACGGTCAAGTTCCCGGAGCTGGACACGGCGCTGGCCGACTGGTTCCTCTACTGCCAGGCCAAGCAGATCAAGATCCAGGGCGACGAAATCAAGGCCCGCGCGCACGCCTTCTTCGACCTCATGGGCATCCAGACTGCCGAGCCGCCACAGTTCTCCAACGGCTGGCTGCACTCGTTCCAGAGCCGCCACGGCTTCTCGCGCTCGCCCAACACGCAAGGCGGAGAGCTGGACATGATCACGGGCCGCACCGACCTGCTGCTGGCCATCGAGGGCGTGGCGCCGTGGGATATCTACTGGATGGACGAGACCCGACTGTTCTACGCCATGTGCCCCGACCGCTCGGCCACGGGCATCGCGCCGCAGGACGACCTGACGCAGCAGCGCCAGCTCACGGCCATGCTGTGCACGAACGCGGACGCAAGCGACATGCTGGACCCGTTCTTCATCCTGTCGGAGCCGCTCGAGATCACGGACGAGGTGCAGGTGGGCTTCCAGTACGCGTGCAACAAGAAGACGTGGGCCACGGCCACGATCTTCCGCGAGTGGCTGCTGGCGCTGGACTGGAAGATGCACGAGGAGAACCGCCAGATCGTGCTGCTGCTGGACTCGTTCTCGTCCCATCAGGTGAAGAAGATGATGCTCAAGAACATCACGATCCGCTTCGTGGCGGCCACCAGCACGGGCGAGTGCTATCTGGACACGCTGCAGACCGGCATCTTCACTGCGCTCAAGCGCCGCTATCGCCACTTGTTCCTGGATCACGTGCTGGACAATCGAGACGAAGGACGAGAGGATATCTACGACGTGGATCCGCTGCGAGCAGTGCAATGGGTCGTGCGCTGCTGGCGTCAGCTGCCCAAGGCGTTGATTGTAGAGACCTTTGCTTACATCGGCATCCCCATGCAGGTGGCTGTCATGTCCGACGCGCAGATTGAAGATTCGCTGGATGCGCAGATCGTCGCGCTGCTCAAGCGGCTCAAGCTCAAGAGCCCTCTGAAGCTCAATGAGCTCATCTACCCAGCGGCTGAGAAGGTGGTGGATGAAGAGCTGACAGACCAGGACTTCGTGGACTGTGCCATTGGCGCTATGCTGGGCACCGCAGTGGTGGAATCGGCCTCGGAGGCGCCCAAGAAGAACGCGAGAGGACCAAGACCGAAGAAAGCAGGCATGTCCGCCATGCAATCGAACATGAAGACCATCCGGCGGACTGGAGTGCAGCGCTTCAACTCAGATTCGCGTCTGATGGACCCCTCGGACGTTCGTGGAGACACCATTCCGGACGACGAGTGGCATGCGTGGACAAGTCAGCAGAGTCCGACTGCGGATGACGTGCAGGCCTTGCAGACGGTTCTCCGCCTCGCGGGGGAAATGAACTGCGAGCCATCGACGCTCTTGGATCTCAATCGAATGCTCGCGGAGAAGCTGCAGGGGAAGCAGACGACGCCGACGACCACAAACCCAGAGACAGGGAAAGAAGAGCCGCTGCAGACCTCCGGCGTATGCCGCTTCACGTTCGGTGCTTCGAACAAGAAGGTCGTGATCTGAGGTCATGTTACGTGGGGCAAAATGGCTACTGGGATATCTCCATTCAAATGATTTGTACGTAGCAGCGTTGCGTGGGTTGACGTGTATCACTAATATACTACACACTTCAAGTGAACGCTTTGCCTTCACTTTGCCTTCATGCTTGAGGTCCAGATTGAGGTCTTCGAGGCGTCAGAGTGGCAGACGTTGAAGACTCAGCAGTATTCATCACGTTTCGAATGGTCTGCGGATCCACCAGAGTCGACTTTCGGTGTGAAGGCCGAGCTGTGAGTGGAGTGGTCAGGGGACGGCGCGATTTATTTGAGGAGCTCAGCTTCCTCGTAGACGAAGGCTTCTCGATGTTGGAGAGAAACTCTTCGATCGTCGTGTCAGGCGATTGGTTCTGCGCATACAGCGCTTGGGCTGCGAGGATTTCTTCGTGAATGTTCTGCGGGACTGCCTCTGGAGGCAATGACTGCGCCACATCGCCACAAACCTGATCAAACTGCGATTGAAATGCCATGTATAGCTCTTCGTCCACTGACGCCGTCGTTGAGTTTCGGATCCCGTCCATCACTTTCGAGCTGTATTCGTCAAGGATGCGATTGAACTCGTCCAGTTGGGCAGTGTCAAACGAATTTTCCTCATTCGTTGGGATTTCTTCCTGATTCGCTGCGTCTTGCTGCTCCTGTAGAAATTGCCGAATCTCCTGGACCAGACGAGCGAGTGCACCCTGTCTTCTAAATATGTGCGATGTGTTGGCTTGGATCTGAGGACCCAGCAGGCTGCGATAGTCCTTCAGAAGATACTGCATGTTTCCGCCAAACTCCGTCATCTCTTTGGCCGCAAAGGTTTCGCAGATTGCTGGAAGCATTGCCGCAGCACATCGATCTGCATTTAATAGCCCAGAGATACGCATTGCGTTTGAATTCGAGGCTAAAGCTAGGCTCAGCAGCTGCACGATTGAATCCAGCGCTGGCTCGTAATCGGAGTCAGCAACACTGAGCTGGAGGTAATTCAGCAGAGCAAATATGTGGTCGTCTCGAAGCCGGAGAGCATGAACAAACGCGTCTTTAGCTTCCGCGCACTCGCCATTGAGCTGGTGCAAACAACCAAGATATGTAAACGCATCTGCGCGAATGATCCGTCGCTGTTGGCGCCAATCTATCTCTTGTTCGGTCAACTCGTCTGGATCTTCAGGATCAAGTGCTTCTGGGTTCAGTTTGGCTTTCTTGCCACTATGTTGACCATCTTGATCTCCTCTAGACCTATTATCCTCATTGATCTCCTCTATTGTACGCCGCTCGCTCAAAAACTCACGCAAAGTGGAAATGGCTTTGGCGTAGTTCGGTTCCACTTCAAAGGCAAACTCGTCAAGTGTCGTGTCGGTTTTCAGCTCAACTTGAACGTGACTTATCATGATAAAATATTCGTCATGCGTATCCATGTTGGTCTTGTAATGCGCTCGAAGCAGAAAGCGAGAAGCGCATTCATAATCACGCGCATGATAACTGTGTATAGCATTGTGAAGATCACGTCCGTACGGTTTCTCAGTTTGGAGTTGCTTGTTTTGACGAACAACGGAGTCTCGCTCATCATCTCTTGCATCAAACGCATCGTCGTTGTTGTCATCACAAAAGAGATAACTAAACGCTTGGCCGAAGTCATAGAAAGAGGGGTCAAGAATGGGAAGCGGAGGGATGACCCATAACTGTGAGCTATCGTTGCCCTCTCCGGTGGCGGCAGCTCGATCTTCGTGGGAAATGTTCAGCGCATCCCCAAACACCATATACAGCTTGAACGCAGCGAAACAGGGGAAAGTGTCGAAGCCGAACAGAAAATCTTTCGTTGCGATGCGCATCGTATCGTGCCATTTTTCGCAGAATGTCAGCAGTTCAGTGACGAGCTCTTCATCTTCAGGCCCACAATTTCTCATATCAGGATTGAAGGATGCACGGTCTTTGACAGTGACAACTCGTTCTCGGCCGTATATCAGTGACTTGAGGGCAACGCGTAAATCTTTCAGAGCAGCCGTGCAATTTCCCATTGCTATGTACAGCTGCGCTCGATTGAGTTGTGTCTCAATGCAGCTTCCTTTGAGATCATTGCGCTCTTCATCGCCGGAGCGACGATCATGTAGTGTGAGTGCACGATTGTAATCATCCAGCGCAACTGTAAACTTGAGTTGTTGGTGTAGAATGGAACTTCGATTGTTGAAAAACTCTGACCTAGATCCATCCAACGCAATGGCCTGCTGGTAAAATTCCATGGCTTCATCCTGCTTATCAACAGCCTGAAAGCTCACGCCTAGGTTATACAATAGCACAGCTCTCTTTTTATTATCTTGAACGTGATGCAACCCGGTCGAAAAGGCTTCTTGCGCTTCATCAAGCCGCTTCATGTGGAAGAGGGCAACGCCCATGTTATTCAATGCCTGAAAGCAATTTTCTTCGACGTCGACAGCATCTTGAAATCCTGTTACGGCGGATCCAAGTACATCAATATGTAGATACACATTTCCGCGATTGAAATATGTAGTCGCGTTGAAAGGATTCGCCTGAATCGCCAGCGAAAAGGACATTAATGCGTCGTCAATTTTACGGCTCGCCAAAAAGTGAATACCGAGCGTATTCATTGCCCAGACAAGAATATTGGTGGTCAATGTGCCTTTGGGCCATGGAACTTTTGCAACGGGTTGCATCACGTCTGCAAGCAAACGAACCATTCGCTGGTTTTTTTTCGAGCTCGCATTCATCAGACGTTCGAGAGCTCGCAAAACTCGGTACTCTGAGACGAGTTTCTTCATCGCAAGCCAAAATTTGGAATGATGGACTTTGGCCTTTTCTTCTTGTCTCTCGTGATCACCGCTGGTTGATCTTAGTTCGCCAGTGCTGGATAACCGTGAATACCCTGGTCGTATCATAGAGCTCTGTCGAGCTAATGTTGCATGAGACTTTCCAACGCGCGCTTTATCATTATGTTTATGCAATCGAGTCGGCCTTGAGTCGTGGGTTTCGTCCCGTGTACACTTCCGTCGATGAAACAATACTTCAGGATTTGCTGTAATCTTTGGAATCGTCACCTGCTGAGTTGGCAATGTATCTTGATTATTGCCAATATCAGTCGTGAATGGATTCATGATGCTGCTCGCAACAGGCTCAGACTCTTGGTTTTTTCTCATGGCTTTCGCTCTTTCCGCATCGAGCACATCAATCGCAGGCATAAGTGATATCTTCTTGTAGTTCCGTAAGCAGTGCGCAAGAACCTGCACCGCTTTATCCGAATCACCTGTCTTCATCAGCAAATAGGCTTTTGCCAAAAAGCCAACATAATTCCCATCGTCACGTTTTATAGCCGAATCCACGTCCATGACTGCCGCAGGAAACTGCTCTGCGTACATATTTGCCAACGCTCGATATAAGAACAACATAGAGTCTTTCTGTGAAGCTACAGAGCTCTCTTTGCTGATAGAGATCGCATCGTGAACATCGATTGCCCGTCCATACGAATTAATTGCTTCATCGTACCGTCCACAGCAAAAACAAGCATATGCATGGAGAATTCGTGCGTCTCTCCACTCTAAATCAAATCGCAATGCCATATCCAGATCACGCACTGCTTGGCAATAGTCAGATTTCAATGTATTGCACACGGCGCGCTGGTACAACGCACGAAAATGCCTCGGATCGATTGCAATAATGCGAGAAAAATCTTTTGCAGCGTTTTCAAGCACAAATAGCTCCTGAAGAGCACAGCCACGCATGTACAAGGCATCGACATCATTCAAATCATATTGTAGAGCTTCCGTCAGTGTTTCAACCGCCTTCGTCAAGTCACTTCGTAGGAAATGGCAGTATCCAATGCTGGTATACAGGTGCGGGTATGATGGAACACGGTGGCGAACTCGATAGAAATCTGCCAGTGCTAGATCAATAAGATTTTCCTGAGCATAGATGCAGCCGCGAAGAAAAAGCGCCGGCAGGAACATGGGATGCAACCTCAAGCAATCGGCTAGGCTCTGAATCGCAGAGCGTGCTTTGCCGGCAAGCACGAGCATACGCCCACGAAAAAAATGCACGATGAAGTGAGTTGGCGATATCTTGAGGGCGTCATCGTAATACTCTGCGGCTCGAGATACAAATCCCATGCTGGAATCCGGTTGTCTTGCCGTATGCTCAGTGTTTGGCACAAACGATTCACTGTTCAATGTGGTTGAGCTCGACTTAGTTTGATTGATAGCAAGCTGGCAGTATAGATTTCCGATCAAGACACAGTTCAAAAGACTCTCTTCTTCGTGCCTGCTGTCAGTCGACTCGGCCTTACCAGATGATGTTACTTTCCTGGCGTTGCTGACTGAGTTGAGTAGATACTGAAGGTCTTGAATGGCATGGCCGTATCTCTTCAGATGAATGAGTGATGTACTTCTTGCTTCGTACGCACTTCTTCTTAACAACAAGTTCTCTTTTCCGGCCTGATCGATTACCATGGTTAAATCTTGGATTGACTTTTCCCAGTTTCCGAGAGCCATTTCAGCCTGACCTCGCTCAAGCAATAGCTGGAGCCACTGAGTTCGCTTCGTGGCATTGTTGAACACAGCCTTCATCTTCGTTCCTGTTTTGTTATTCTTTTCCCAAGTGAATTGAGTACGCATGAGATCTAAGCACAATGTAAAGTCATGGATTGCAGAAGCGTTGTTTCGTTGCTGAAACAGCAGTCGCGCACGGTGCCAAAGTGTTTCCATATCAGTCGGAAGGTACGCATGAGCAAGGTTTGCGTCAATAAGTGCCTCAAATCGCCATCGTGTATGTTTTTGAAGCCACTTGGACCGTTTACCGAGCCTAACAAAGCAATTGAAGAGTTTCTCTTCCATAAAATCTTGTTCTTTGCACTTGAATATTTCAAGACTTGCGAAGTTGGTCGGTGGCAAGTAGCTTTCATCCATAGAGAGAATCGCTTGGAAAAACGGAGTAACTTGAGCGATCGACCCTGTTGAAGACAGTTTTAGTAAGCCTGAGTCAAAGAACTTGTCGAACATTTCTGTATGAGCAACAGCAGAGCCAACACCGTGGTTTGCGGCTTTCTTTTCCAGCGCATATTTCACGATATTAACAGCCATCTCTTCCTCTTTTTTGCTTTCGCGATCATTTTCATTGGCTTCGTTACCTTCGTTGCCACTTGTATCCGAACTAGATTTACCAGTCTCGTTCAGTCGCGACATGCGTTGGATTTCGTGACCAACTTGCAATGGTAACAAATGGAATGAATTCAAGCCAGCATTTCCAAACATGTCCATGACTCCGATACACTCAGCCTGAGATGTATTTCTCTCATCAGCACCCGCAATAAACTTGAAGTTTCTTCTCGTCTGCTTAAGCTGACGAGCAAATTCTTTTACAAGTTTGTGCGCAGATTTCAGGTGGCCGTTTAACAACATTATAGTGGATCTCTGTGCAAGAAGGAGTGTCTCTCCACTTCCACGAGCATTTTCACCAAATTTTAACGCGGCAGCCAGGTTCAAATCTTCAACAGCTTTTTCCATGTCAATGTTCAGTCTGTTTGCCATACTACGCCAAACAAAGCAGTAGTACTTTACACGTTCCATCACCATTTGCTGCCATTGCTTTGAGACCGACGCTGACGAACTCACTTGCACGAAGCTTGCTTGCCGCTCTAGTAAATTGATCGCTTCCGTAAAATAAACCTGTGCTTGCGATGCATTGAATAGGTCGAGCTCAATCATGCCTGCAATCATGTGAACGCATGGATGTCGATCGTATTTGCTTCGCACAGATTGTACCAACTCCCGCACATAGCTTTCTCTGTCCCCTTGTTCCTTGGATACGCCATCCGGTATGTCCAATATCACGCCTTCCCATTGGGAAACGCGTTCGTACAGCTGACTGCCAAGGCGATTTCGTTGTGTCAGATTTCTCCTGGATACTGGAAGTCGACGAAAAATATCCAGTTGAAACACGTTCGCGTACTCTTCCAACACACTGCCGTTTTTGATCCGTTCCTGGAAATATTCGAACATGGCAAATTCGCCGAACATTGGGAACTGAACCTGATTGCTACGCGCTTCTGCTAAGGATCCTGGGCGTCGGTTCTTGCGTCTGTTTTGGCTCATTGGAGAGGAAGCTTGGATGCTTGAACTTGCCGGGATCTTGTACTCGTTCTTCTCGAGCGAACTATGAATGGCGTCGACAAACCGCATGGGGATCCAGGAGATGGTCTCAACGTCCAGAAAATCACCCAATGCATCTCGTTGAATATAATTCTTGACAAATTGAGGATCCAAACTCTCAACGAGAGACAAATCGCGGACGAATGGCTTTATGTCGCCAAGCGCACGATTGATATTGGCACGATGAAAATACAGGCATGCATCAGGACCATAGCGCCATTCCAATTCGTTCAGGTGCCGAATTATCTCTGCCAGGTTCTTAGATGAAAGCTTGGTTGAATCAACAAGGTCACCCTGCTTGTCCTTTGTTCCAGGCAGTACACAAATGGGTGGTAAGTGGAATGAAGGCCCCAACTCGGATTGAAGCGCGGCGTGATAGGTATCAAGTGCAGCCTTCAAATCCCCTTTCATGAGGCACAATCCGCCATATAAATTGGTCGCCTGCTGATACAAAAATACTAGCTCACTGATGCTTTCTTGCTGCGAGCTGGACGACATTTCAATGAACATACCGGCCGCTTGAGACTCGCTCAGGGTGCTTCTTTCGCGAACATAGGTCCGTAGCGTGTTCATCGCCTGCAGAACCAATATCACAGCCTGCTGAAGCTTGTCCTGCCTCAATAGTGCCGTTCCTTCGCCAATCAAGGCGCGATGATACAGCAGACTCGACGACTTGCACTTTTGTCTGCAACGCTCAAACATCGAAGTCGCGATCATGTAGCGTCGCTGGCCCAGCATAAGCTCAGCATGAGCGATCAGATAGTCTGGGTCATTCGCATCAATGCTCGCGCACTTTTGGAAGCATGTCTCTGCTCGCTGCAGCATCCCGAAGTGGCAGTAGAGCACTCCCATGGCTATGAGCGAGTGCGCAGTGTTCCCACCTCTATTCTCAATGTACAGCATATCATTGTCGGCCTCAGTGTCCTGCTTCAGCTGTCGATGGGCTTCGCTTCGACCTGCATGAGCACAGAAGAGGAACGTTCGCTGCTGGACTGAGGTCTGCTTCACGCCCACGAGCGATTGCGGCATCTGAACGACTGCCTGTGACGGTCTGTGGTGGCTGTCAGCAGAAGAAGCCTCGGTATCCAGCGCCTTGATCTGCGTGGCGCGGTCGATGTCGATCGTGAAGTGTCGGATGGCACTGGGTGGATCCCCAATGATGAGAAAGAGGTAGCCCAGCTTGAAATGCACGTGTGCGAACTGAGGATAGACGCGAGCCAAGTCCAAGTACAGCTCTATCGCCTCCCCCACGCGTCCGCTGAGCCTGCAGGGAAGGAGTCAAAGGCAGTGAGCATCGGACAAAGCAGAGGTGGGAGAGCCACGCACCATGCCCACTGCGCATACGTGTCCAAATCTGCCGGGAGCAGCTTGGCCGTCTGGTCTTCAGTTTAACGCATAGAGTATAGGTGATCCACTGAGAGATCTGTGTGCAGAGCGGCCGCATGCACAAACCAGAGCGCTTACCTCCCGCCATTATGCTCCGGCGCTTTGCGTGTTGAAGTTGCAGTACCGTCACCCCTTCGTAATGACGTCGCACTTTATCGAATATCTATGCTAAGTACGCCGAATCTGTGAAAGCGAACTTAACGACGTCTTCTTGAGCCATTCACCATTCAAGCACAGGAGCGATCATGCGCTGCTGTCAGATGGTCATGGGGCCTGCGGGCACCGGCAAGGTGAGTGGCGGACCCGCCATCCTGCGAATAGGACCAATATCTGTGCTCTCGCTAGGCCTGAGTGTACTAACAGCGTC
Source organism: Elongisporangium anandrum (assembly GCA_023337935.1). Classification (NCBI taxonomy): domain Eukaryota; phylum Oomycota; class Peronosporomycetes; order Pythiales; family Pythiaceae; genus Elongisporangium; species Elongisporangium anandrum. The sequence continues at coordinate 164,272 of JAADXR010000003.1, forward strand.
GTCTGGCTGCAGTCGACGTACTGCAAAAACATGCACGAGTTCTGCGCCGCCTCGGGCCGCATGACGTATGTCGTGAACCTGGATCCTGCTGCAGACTACTTTGAGTATCCCGTGGCTTTCGGTACGCTCTCTGCCTCCATTGCTGCTCGAGTCCAGTGCGCTAAGCTACCATTCTTCGCCTGCTGCAGACATCCGCGATCTCATCAGCGTGGAAGACGTGATGGAAGAACTCGGCTACGGCCCCAACGGCGGCCTTGTCTACTGCATGGAGTACGTATGGACACTAAAGGTCACCAGCATCCGTGCCCTGTAGCGCTGACATATGCGCTTGCTGCAGATATCTCGTGCAAAACCTCGACTGGCTGCAAGACCTGCTCACCGAGTACAGCGACGATGATTACTTCATCTTCGATTGCCCAGGTGCCGTGTGGTGTCCATTCACAGTCCATTTCTGATCCTATACGTTCGTATTGACGCTGTACTGGTTCGCTTTGTGCTGACATTCAGGCCAGATCGAGCTGTACTCGCACCTGCCGGTGATGAAGCAGCTCTGCGAAGCGCTCAAGGACTGGGGATTTGCTATCTGCGGCGTCTACTTGGTGCGTCAATGGATGGAGAATGCTCTGATATGCTGAGATACTGAGCGTCTGACGTGATGCATACAGATTGATTCATTATTTATTGTGGACCCGACCAAGTTCATCTCCGGTGTGCTCTGCTCGCTCTCGGCCATGGTGCAGCTGGAACTCCCGCACATCAACGTGCTCACAAAGTGCGATCTGGTCGACGAAAAGGAGCTGACCAAGTACGGATGCGTGCTATGATATCGCGCTATTGTACTAGTGATTTCACACTCACTCTTGCGACGCTGCTGTGCTTAGATACTTGGATCCGTCCTCCGGATATCTCTTGGAGAACCTTGCGAGCTCCTCTGACCCAAAGTGGCGCCCACTAAGCGCTTCGATCTGCAATGTGGTATGCTAGTGTTTGGTCTTGACTGAAATGGCTGAGATAGATAATCACTGCTGGTTTCTTGTAGATCAATGACTTCAGCATGGTTGCCTTTGTACCCATGAACATCAATCGTGAAGAAAGCATCGAAACGGTGTTGTTGCATGTCGACCATGCCATCAATTACGGAGAAGACGTGGAACCGCGGGTATGCGTGGTTGGTCTATTGATTATCTGGACTAGTACTGACAATGATGTGGTATTTTTTGTAGGAGCCAAAGGACAATGACACGGACATGTAAGCCTGCTCAAGCACCGGTATCTTAAGTCGGACCCATTCTGTTCAGTCTTCAGAATACAGCTCAATCACTTAGCATCAACTCCTCGCTTGTGCCCTTCTGCTGTTCATCGTGTTATTTTAAGACTATACGGCGGTTTTCATCTCGACAGAGCCTCCACATTGTCAAACTTTATGTTTTTGGGGCAAACTATTCGGTTGCATTGCCATGAGCGCCCCGAACGGTTCAAAGCTGCAGATCATGAAATCAAACAGTGCGGAACAGAGTGTTGAGGAGAAGTTCCAACTGCTGCGTGTCTTTCGATTGCTCTCCTTTGAGATCCCGCTCCAGCGCGTTGAGCAAAAGTTGCAGGTACAATTGCAAGCAGTCGATATCATCGTCTGGGAGCTTACATCGATATCGTTGTAGAAGCTTTCGGAAACAAAGATGTCTCCTACGGTAAAGATAAAGCGCGATAGGTGATTGCTGGTGGCTCTGAATGTGCTGGTCTATTTTTCTGTAGAAACACAACACGAAACATCGGAGCAGCAGTGCAGACCTTGAAGCCAAATACGAGCGCTACGCAAGGAAGCGAGCAAAATACCTGATGACACTGCAGGAGGAAACAAACAACGGCAAGGAGATGGTATCATCGAAGTATCAAGTCGATGCAAAAGCATTCATGACGATCTACGAGCGACTCGGATGCGTTCCAGTCAGTGTGTACGCAAGAAGCCAAATCGACGAAATGATCTGGGAGATCAACGACACTCTGGATGGACTCATTTCCTTTGACGAGTTTGAGCGGAGCTACATCCGGTCTCGAAGCGATCGAACGGGCCTCGAACCCTCCGAGTTCTTCTATCTGACTTGCTTTCTCATGTTTGACAAAGAGTGCAGTGGCAAGGTAAAGAAATCAAACTCTGTGTTCCTATGCTGATGACTGTCTAATCATCATGAACTAGATTCCGTTAGATGACGCCATGAAGATATTGTATGCTGCTTTCTCCAAATTGTCATCGCTAATTGCTCAAACGCACATCTCTATGTAGCTATTTGAAGTACGGCGATGCGATGGAAAGTGAAATGGAAAACCACTTTGGACAGCAAATGGACGAAGGCAGCCATTTTATTACGTTCTCGGAGGTTAGTACCAATTTATGTGCATCCCCATTGCTTACAGCTACGCCTGAATACCTTCGTGTGCTTGGGTTTTTAGTATCGAGAGGCCATATTGAGACGCACAGGAGAGTTCATTGACCAGCACGTATCCATCGTCAAATCAAACAAATACAGCAAACGGCTGTAAAATTTGATACACGAAAACAATAATATCAGAAGCATTTGCTATATTGACCTTAGTATCTAAAGAAGCTGCAGTAGTTTCCGCATAGTCGGCACATAATCTTCGTCTCGTTATCACCAGCTGCGACTGAATCATTTCTCTGTTCGTCCTTCAGTAAATAGAACGGTGCACGTCCATCCGAGAGGTCGATCTCACATGCTGATGCTCCGCAGCCCATGCACTTCCACGTATCCATTGATGATATCGTTCGGAACGAAAGAAAGCACCGCTCTTGTACATGACCTGACGCACAGAACATCTCGAGTTCGTCAAACAGAGCCGGCTGGTCACAAATAAAACACGTTTGTCTCGGAGGGGGAACTGGTGCCTTCACTGTAGTGGTCGCTTGTGCTTCACCGTTCGCCTGGGATTCCACAGCCGTGCTGCTTGCAGTCGACTCCGCTTTATTCTTCAAGAATGACGACCACTGCTCATTATTGTCACTAGACCCAATGCGGCTGTAGACTGTCGTCACCAACCGCTCACTCGTAGCACTAAGTGGATCTTGTACACTTAAGAAATCCGCCATCATCAACGCACTAATTCGCTCCGACTCCGAAATTGTAGAGAAATTATCCGTTTGACTATCGGATTCCAGGAGCTCATTTAAGCATCGATCAGCCCAATACACGTACAACGTCCGTAGAAGTTTCGGAATTGCTGCATCTCGAATAGACAGGTGATTCTCTGCGGGTGGGATGCTGCTGCGCAGTAGATAGGAAGCTTGGGCAAAAACTGGTACAGGCGACGATAAAGAATTAGTGGAATCTTGATCTCGGGAAAAGTGTCTCGCTTCTAAAGCCTCGCATAAACTCAAGTACAGAGGTTGGCGAGACGCATCGGTCTGGGTTTCCATTCTGACTCCTTTCAGTTTGCTCAGCAAGTTAGGAAGGCCCATATCCGCAGAGCCGTGATGCGACGTAGTGGCCGAGTTGTCTTCGTAGCAGAACCAAAGGATGTCAGTAAAGTTGCTAACTCTCTGATTCTGCTCAAGGATGTTGCAGACAGTTGTCACGAACGACTCTGAGTCCTTTGCAAATGGAGACGGGAGGTATTCGAGCGCGCATGAGACTCGGCTATACGATACGTCCGCCTGAGATCGACGGTTCGGCCTTGCAGCTGGAGGAATGATGTAAATACAGCCCAGCTGAACCGAATTGGGAGATACTGCAAGACCAAACAGAGGATACTTGCTCACAACGTCTGGATTGTCGTCGTTGCTTGGATTGTTGAACTTGTACGGGAACTCCTCCCCAGTCTCTTTCTTCCAAACTCTGACAATGCCATCGATACCGCAGCTGAAGATCATATCACCACCATCGTCAATACTCAGCCCTGTGATGTTGCCTTCGTGCGCCTTCCATTTCAAAGGTTGAGGTTTCTTCTTCATCACATTCCAAACCGAGATAGTGGAGCCGGAGGCGACAATCAGATCAACGCGTCTGCTGTCCCCGTAGGTGTTCGGAGAGCCCAAGCACAGACTAAATACTGGCTGGTGGTGTGGGGCCACGATAACTCGATCAATCACGCATTCAGCAGATTCGTCCTTGGCACTAGAAACAGGAACTGCCGCCAGCAATATATTTCCAAACGATGTCCCCATCGCCAACTGCATCTCGGTCATCAGTTTTGCGGATGGAGAGCCACCTTCCTGTCTCCATGTACTCGTCAGCACCCATCCATACTTTTCTGTATCGATCCACGCAACGGGAGCGGAGGATAAATACGCTGTATCCGAACCTCCGAATGTTGGGCTCGAGTAGCCCCAAATGGTCGTCACTCTGCGGCCCGAGAACGCGATCAGAGACATCGATTGACGCTCCGGAGTCGTCACAAACGGCGACCAAGCCATAGACATGGTCGCCAGCAGGTCGCACTTCTGCTTGTACTCGGCGACAGAGCTCGTCTCGATCCCATTGCTCTCGACCTTGCGCTTCTTGGAGACGCTTGCTGCCGCTGTGTCGCGCATGCGAAAGCTCTTCCACTCGAAGAAATCGAACAGCGTCTCGGACAGCACAGCCATCTCGTCCCAGCTCAAGTGGAAGCTCGAGGCGAAGTGCAGACTCACGCGCGACGCGGTCGTGAGTGCGAGCAACGCGCACGAGTTGTTGGGGCCGGAGCCTCGCGGGCCCCACGTGGCCGAGAGGAACGCCTTGCCTTCGTTCTTGGACAGCGAGACCTCTTTCGGGTTGTTCTGGTGGCGGTCCTTCTCGTGCAGCAGGAAGTACGTCATGCTGCCTGGCGGCAGCGTGGCATCCGTTGGCTGGTACAAGCCGATTCATCAGTCACTTTGCAGCATGATGAGGACACGCAGTACGTTACCTCACTGAACACTGGGATGGGGATCGGCACGCGCTCGTGCTCCGTCTTCTCCGGCAGGAAGATGAAGCTCTTGGACACGACCGGCGTCTGCTGCAGGAACATCTCGAGCTCGCGGCTCTTGAAGGTCGAGATCACGATGCTGGCGTCCGAGACCACGGCCACGCGTCCGTCGGCCGCCCACTTGACACAGTCGGGGACCAGAGGACTGCCTGCGATGCGCTCGCGAGTGCTCGTGTCGGTCCAGGCCACCGGCACATGCGGCGGCGGCAGCCCATTGGCCTCGGTGGTTGCGGACATTATTGAGATTGCTCGTATTATAAACGCAGTTCGCCATTAGTCGACTTTTCGACATTTTAGTCGACCAGAGCAAAAATTTGACGACGACTAGTAGTCGACTTGCACGAATAAAGATGATTATGTGATCACTGAATCATGAAGCACTCTCCTCATTGAAGAATGCATGCGGTCTCTCTATCAGGCCTGCCTCTGTCGTGGTCGGTTGTCGGGACCCGCCTCGTCAAGTATAAAAGGCAAACTTAGCACCCCAATCACCTCTTGACACTGCAACCACCACTTGCTGCTGTCACCGGATTCTGATTATAACACACACTCCTGGTAGAAGTGCATGGCCCACATCACATCAAACGTGTAAGTTTCCATTGAAACTCGGTGCCAGTAGTACTTGAATCCATGCGGAAGGCTCTGCTGTCTCACTTTACCTTTGCCTTGCGCACAAAAAGGCGTGAATCAGTGCGTTTTTGACAGCCAAAAGGATCGGATTCCACTGTGTCTCTCATTCATGCGCATGAGCCATCCGACCAAAGACCTCCACTCATCACCTGTCCCTCCAAAAAATGAGAAGACGTACCGTAGAATGACTTTCCATGCGACAGTGGTCGGCTTTTGGATCCGGCCACATGCGCACACGCAGTCGTTGCACGCTTCTATTTATGTAGAAACGACTCCCTCGCATTTGTTTCTTTCCCGCCCGCCCAACCTGTCGGACCCAGCAGTGATCCAACCAGATAACGTCTGTCAGTCAGGAACATCTATCTTTTTTCTATACTTTAACGCTGTCATAAAAGATCTTACGTACATTTATTTGTCAGCCTCCGCCAGAATTGTTCTTGATTTCATATCTCCCCATCACCTCAAACAATTAAGCCACAGACTCATGCCCATCAGCCTATCCAATCTCGTCTTTGTGCATGCTTATGTTACTCTGTGTCTTTGGTGTTGGTTGGTTGGTACGCATGTTTCTTTGGGGAACATACTGTACGGTTGTCGTTAGCCTGGGGTTTCTTGCTTCAAGATCGCAACAGCCACCGCTAAACCCCTCCAACAGCCAATCCAAGCACGAAGCAAGCAGGTCTCAAACGCCTGGGCGTTGGAGCCAGTAGCAACTAAACTCACTCGACCGACAGGTACGCCACCGTTGAGCGAAACCGCGCGTTGCAACCTTTCACGCCATCTCGCTTTACGACATGCGCGCGCTCACACAAAAAATGGACCAATGTGGGTCGCTGTAACGCTCGCTTTATAATAATCATCATTCAACTCCCACTACAGTACAGAGCGAGAGGGGACGAGCCGTACCTGGGAAGAAACAAAGAACAAGTGGGTGGGAGGATCCAATGGGAGGCCGCGTGCTTTGGGCTGCAGCGAGAGGGAGGTCATTCGGGAATTCGCACCCATCCAGAGGGGGATCGGAGTCTGCCAGATGATTGTGGACGAGCAATCCATGGCGGCGGCTGCTAAGGATCCGCTGGTGCCCGAATGGCGCACGTGGGGCGTCGTGCCGAGCGATCTCAAAGTCTCTCTGCCAGTGTGCGATCTCGAATCCCTTCGAGGCAAGCAAGCTGCGGTTGCGAGTCCCAGCACCCCGCCAACTGCTCCCTCGACGCCGCTTGGCGCGGACTCGGACGACCTGTGGGAGCCCCGCCCCGTGGAGGTCTCGGGTCTGCCGTTCGTGTGCAATAACTGCGGCGTGTCGTTCTACTCGCTGCAACTGAGTTGGGACGACGTCGAGTGTTACTGTTCGGGCGAGTGCAAATGGAGTGTGATCATGTACCGGGAGATGGATCGACGCATGCACGAGTCGCTCCATCGGCAGCAGCCGCGCCCTGAACAGAACAACCACAACACCACCACCGCTGTCCATGACGACGACAGCCTCAAAAGCACATACACGGACGAAGAAGACGACGATGACGCCTGCTTTGACTCGTACAGCTCCGTGGACAATTCGGACAAGTGCTGGTGAACACCCGACGCGTGATTTGATGAAGACCCCAGTGCTTGAGTATTTGCATATGCATCGGAGCAAGACGATGAGCCGGCCCAAGCTCACTTATGCACACATCTGCGCGTGAGATTGGAGACTCACATGCTGTGCTTGCTTCGGATATTTAGTTAAAGTGTACCATAGTTGCGTGCAAGGTTTTGGTCTCCTTTGTGTGTGTGGAGACCAGTAACAGAATAAGTGATGAATTCTTTATGACGAATGCGGACCTTATGTTGTTGAGTGACCGACTCCTTTTTCCCTGTCACGCCAACGGTCAGGTGGTGAAATCCACAAAGGTGACGAATAAGTGAAAGATAAAAGTATGAAAATGGTAGTTTTCATTCTCAGCTTGACCACCACACTCCACGTTACGCTGTCTCATGGACCTAGAGAAGGAAGGAAGCGTCCGTCCTTCTACTCGTCGTCGTCGTCGTCATCGGCCATTTCCTCGTCGTTGATGGCCTGCACGGCCCAGGCGTTCACTTCGTCGCGCAGCGCGTCGGGCACGAGCTGGTGCTGCCACTTGGTCTCCTCCGAGATCCAGCTCAGCTCCAGCTCGAACGGGTGTCGCACTTCGTCATGCAGCATGTTGAGGCTGTTGGTTCAGACAGCATGCTCGTCAGTCAGTCGGCATGCAGGCAGCAAGACCACGCAGCTCAATGGACGTACATCTTGGCCAGGTACTTCATGGCCTCGCGACACGTCATGTCGAAGAGCTTGTACTTCTCGATCTCCGTCTTGGCAGCCTGCTGGCCCTTGCCGATGGCACAGCCGCGGTAACCCTGTAGCAACATGCAGTCAGTATACGTCGCAATGAGGAGCAAGACAAGCAGCAAAGACGTACGTAAGTGACGCCCGAGGGCTCCACCATGTGCAGCGACGCCTTCTTCTCGTCGGCGTTGTAGCCAGCGATCATGATGGCCGTGCCGAACGGACGGATCGAGCCGTACAGCGTGTAGTAGTGCACGTACTGGCCCATACGGTCCGCGAGCACGTCCGGGGGGATGACGCTGCCGTAGTTCTTCTTGTAGCTCAGCGCTTCTTCACGCGCGCGGTTGACAAGCTGACGGCCGTCGGCCACGAGGCCGGCCATGGACAGACCCACGTGGCGGTCGATGGCGTAAACGCGGCGGTGCGTGCCCTTGACGAGCATCTTGGACAGCAGCGTCTTCTCGACGCCCATGATGATGCCGTCCGTGCACTTGATGCCGATGGTCGTGCTGTCGAGAGGCGCACGAGAGCGTCAGAGCCTCATTCAGTCAGCATACGCAGCTATGAGTCTCCTGAATACGTACCCACTGTTCTCCACGGCCTTCTTGGCGTACTCGACCTGGAAGATACGTCCATCGGGCGAGAACGTGCCCGCAGACAAATCGTACTACAGCAGCACATGCGTCAGCTCCACATACAAGAGCAAGGGGATAGATGCGAGGCAGCAACAGCCGTCGCTCTTCTTGGCAGTACAAGCAGACAATCCAAAGAGCTACGTACTCCTGCGCCAGTGCTGCTCATGTTTCTATCGTATCCAACAAAGAAAGCCTGCTGTAACAGAGCGCACGAGCGTCAGCATCCGCAAAAGGGGCCCAAGCACGAGGGGGAAGGCCGCACAGCGCCACACTGCGGCCCTGTGCGTCGCGCGCGCTCAAGATCGCGGTCGCTCACCTGCTGCTTGTGTCGGGAATCCTACGCTCCTGCGCTCCCGAGTTCTTCAAACCCCCCTACGACAGGCAGGTTGCTCGAAAGATCTGGATCCGGATGTTGCACGAAGGTGACGATCCTATATTAGTCTTTTTAGGACACTCCTATCTGGATAGACAGGATCAACTGTACTTTTGAACTGCAGCTAGGTCTAGGTCGTTGAGAATGCAGACGACAGGATCTTCTTGAAGGTGCGAGGGAGATCGGTCGTGTCCAGACAGACATGGCCACGCCCAGGCGGCAGCTCCTTCATAATGCGCTCGGCCTCGTTGGCGAAGGACGCGATGAAGATAGCGTGGGCCTTGACGCGCGGGTCTGCCAGCAGCTGCCGACCCATGTACTTGGGCTGGATGTTGTACCGCTCCAGATTGGCGTCGCTCACAACAAAGACGAAATAGTCGTCGCCGTCTTCTTCGACCACACGCTGAACGGCGTGGTCAATGGCCTCGACTGTGTGGTCCCCGCTCATGCAGTACTGAGTGTGCGCGACCATTCGCTGAAGCACCTGATAACAAACAGCCAAAGAGCCACAGCATCAGTCAATGAGCATAGGCACGAGTAAACAACCTGTATACTCTACCTTGAGACGCTCTTTGCGATCAGCAGGAGGTTCTCCAAAGTTGACAAACGGAATGTCAGGCGAATCGCCACTGTGGCCCATGATACAGTAGTCGAATTTGGACTCAAAGCCAGCAAAGCTCTCCATTATCATGAGCGAAGTCTCCAAAATGCGTTCCAGTCGTCCATCTTGTCCATTGAAACGATAAATGCTGCCGCTCACGTCCATGACAAACAGCATTCGCTTTGGCTTGGTCTGGTGCATGGTCTGGAAGGGCGAATCGCTAATGCCACGCCGCTTGAACACGAGCCGTTCGCCTGTGACACCATCCACTAGCTTCGCGTCGTCCAATTCTCCACTCGATTGATGCTTCAGCCAACTTCGTTCTTGCGAAAACGACTCGAGGTTATCCAGGATTGAGCGAAGCTGCGCGCTCTCTTGTTCGACACGAGAGAAGTATGTTTGGTAGGTCTCCCACTCACGTTCGCTCATGTTGATCTCCTCTAGCTTTGATGCCAGAGCTTCTTCAGCCATCGCATGCGCCTTTGCTCGAGCTTCAGCCGAGACTTCGTCCTTTTTCGCTTGGGAAACTTGGTGCACAGGGTGACCCTTATCCAGTCGATAAGGTCCGCCTCGCCCACCCAGACCCGCAGTGTCGGAGCCGCCAGTGCCTCCGGCCCAAGTGTTGCCACCGACATGCGGGTCATTGTTCGGGTCATCTTTGCCGTATTTTGGTTTATCAAGGCCCGTTTTCGGGACTGACTCGCCTCCGACAGCTCGCCCGTCCACTTTCAATTCGAGCTTGCCGCTGTCTTGCCCATCAAGGCCAAACATTTGTTTCCAGAGATTCATTTCATGATCGATTGCCTGCTGATCCAGTTGCCACAACTTCACGTCGCCTTCCTCTTGCAATGTGACGACGTATTTGCCACCATGAACTTCGGCAGCGTCAACCACTTGCGGATACGAAAAGGACGGGTCATGCTGTTTACTAGTCGATGAGCCCCCGTGCGAATGCTTTGGCGCCAAGATGATCGTCTTGGTAGTTTGAAGTTCTGGGTACGTCACTTCGAGGTCGACTCGCTCGTTGTCCGCTTTAGTGTTGACGATAAATTCACCATTACGCATGGTCCAAGCCCCATTCATCCCCCAGCGCGCCTTATCTGTTTCTCGTATCGCACTTTCAACATGCCAGGAACCGTTTGTATCTTCAATCGACTGCAGAAAAGCCTCAGCGTGAACCGTCAACTTACCAGCGTCTTGATTGCCCAATTGAGATCGATCCATAGGAATGATTGATTGTCGCGTATCAGCAGGTTTCGCGGATTTCGATACTGAGGCTTCCGATAGCACAAAATCGTTATTCTTCTCGCGCTTGAGCAGGTGCACCATCGTCTCATCGGTTGTCTGCAGAATCCACTCATTCTGTCCAATGGCCTTTACGTTGGCGAGTTCATGGATAGGTGAAGTAGTATTCGTTGAGCTCAAATCCAACGAAAATACTTCAGTCGCGTTCAAGTCAATGAGCTGGAAGATCGATCCTCCTTGTTGGTATCGGACCAGCGAGCCATCATTACTACTGTTCGCTGGCACCGTCCAACTGTTTGATGGCGAACCACTGAACCACGTCGAGAATGGCTGCTGCTTTTTGGTTCTGCGTTTGCCGCCTTCCTCATGTACTTGACCTTCGAGAATATTTTCGGGAAGAGTAATACAGCTTGCACGTCCATCAGCTGCGTCTGATGGACTCAAGAAAATGCACAGGCCTGCATCCATTTGTTTTCCAAAACGTTAGATCTTGCGGTGATAGCGGAAGGTTGTTCGTTGATACATACCTGTTGATGGAATGAAAACGCCAACCTCAGCTTTCTGTGGAAGGTTGACCAAAACTGGGTTCTTCTCCCACTGCATATACTGGTTCTCGATTTCCTGCACCTTGTGAGTTCTACATAATACAGGAAATGTCGATACCACAGCCGCATACGTAATCAAACTTTATATCAATAGCTTGCTCACCTTTCACTGGACAATACATCCGAAAACGAATGAAGACTCATGGGTTGGGTAGTTAGCACTAATATACACATCAACAGGTTAGATCATTCGCAAATCCATCATACACACAAAGAAGACTTTGTTCTACAGTACCGTGCATCGAATTATCAGGAAACACTGCCATTGCACGCGTTTTCTGCTTTCGATTTGCCTTCAGAGGTACTCTGAACGATGCGAACTCTTCGGTGAAAAACTGAACGCGTTGTTGCTGAACTGGGAATGCACGAGTCGTAGATGGATCCAGCCAAATTTGTCTTCGATTTAAAGACGAGTAGAACTGATGCTGTGGCAACTTTTTCTTCTCGGAAAACGAAAATCGCTCCACATTTGCATGGGCCCACTGCCACTTCTCAGTGGTTGTTACTGGTGGAAGCTTTTGCGATTCTGCCAGCATCACTCCCATATTCATCTCTTGGCCAGTCGCTGAAAGCGAAATGCCATGACTACAAATTGAATGCACAGCAACAAAAGAGCAACAAACAAGGAAAGAAACGGGTTAATCCATGTTATCATCGATAATAGTTCCACATAGAAATCACAATTCTAGTTCATTTCTATTGAAACCACGCATATCAACTCAGGAATGGTTGAATATTTACGGAACAAAAGCAATGCACTAAATATCGTACCTGATGAAAACTTCCGTAAGCTGCTTGCGAAGGTTCTTGTCGTATGCGTCGAAAGCGAGGACGTTTTCCTGAGAACAGCAGTACCGTCAGCTCCGCAAGAAACCCTCAAATGACCATGTATGCGACTTACGAGAACAGATTTAATGCCATCGTTGGGGAATTTTTCCAAGTGCTTCGCAACGGCAACAGCCTCTCGGGTCGAATACGGATATGTGAGTGTCCCATTCTCCACGAGTTCGCGCAACTCCGCAAATGCTTTACACAGACGGCGTAACACGTCAACGGATACACTTGGAGCGTAAGCCTGGAGCAATGCAAGCTCAGACTCTTCATCCGGGTTATCGATAGCACTAAAGTAACAAATCAAGTCACATAATTAGTACTTGGTACGAGCTCAGATGCAATGCTTGAGTCTCAAACGTACTGGCTTGCAAACACGTCTCCGATTTCACGGAAAAAGTTGTTTCCTAGGAATGGAAATCCTGGACGATTAGCCAGGACCCACATTCGAAACTCGGGATGTAGACGAATGATGTCGTCTTCATCGTGCCACTGCTCGATCGTCACTTTGTTCGGATCGACCAAGCGTTTCCCATTCCCCTACAACAATTGGCGCACATATCCATCAAAATCCCCCAAACGATCCATTGATACCGAGATCCACAACTTACCAGTAGCATTTCTCCGTCTTCAATTAGTCCCTTTAGCACGCAGACAACCTCTAGCGGTGCCTTATCAGCTTCGTCCACAAGGAGCGTACGTCCAGTTCTTGCAGCACGAACAAGTGGGGAGTCCTCCCAAACAATTTTGCCGTCATTCAGTGTTGGAACTAGTGTAAGCGTTTGGACTGTCGTCTGCACAAACCATGACATCAAATGTTACATCAGACATGATAACAACACGAACAAAATGCAATCAACAGGCTACTTACATCGCGATGGAGTTGGATATACTCTCGTTCTTGCTGCATGAGTTGAAGCAGTCGATCAGCCAACTTGTTTTTACCGACGCCTTGGTTTCCAATCAGCAGCAAATGCTTCTGCCCAGCAACAACATCTTGGAGCATATCCTTCATTGTCTTGGTGTGTTTCGGAATATCAAAATAGTGAGGTTGAGGAACCAGTTCCGGATTCTTGGCTTCCGAAATTGGCTGACACACATCACCGATGTAAAGTTTACCGTCTTCTTGGCGAATAGTATCTATCACAGACGCACAAAATAAATGTAAAGTAAATACGGAGACATGACCAAACTCCAAGTGAAAGACAATAACGTACCTGGTGACTGCTGGACTTCGTTTGACGTGGATGCTGCAGCTGGTGCATAGCATTGATCCAAAAGGGAGTCGACCAAGCGACCACACGCCGCAGGCAAGAATTGCGTCATAAGCGTGTCGTGCAACAGAGGGCGTAGGTCTTGAGTGGACTGATCGGGGAATGCATTCAACCGACGGCATGACCGCAGCAATTGTCGCAACGACAAAAGCAGCGAATCGTACTCATTGTTAGAGCTCTTCAATTTCGCATCGCGAAGCTTTTCGGAAAATGATAGCAGCATTCTAGACAAGAATATGCCGTTAACCTACGGCATTGCTAATCGACATACAGATTTATCAAACTTACCCGGTCGTAGACTCCTGAAGATTTGGAAATAATTTATGCACAATTTCCTCGTTTTGCACACGTGATAGTTCAGGAAGATGATGGAATGAAAACATCGCAATGCTATCAGAGTTGAGCCATGCCGTTGTCGATTCACGTCCAGGTGCAGATTTCATAGACTTTGTAGACGAAGGTTCTGATTCCGCAATTGCAATGATACGAAATGACGGGTGGATCGGAAAAACGTGATCAAGTGCCTTCAAAGGCTTGTCTTTGGCCTCAACTTCTTGCAGGATCGCATCGTACTTGGCTTGTGAGAGTAACTTTGTGCCATCAGCGAGGTCAATTTCTCGATCTTGAACTAAACGCTGCAAGACGCCTAGGCTATCACTTCCGAGGCGATGAACACCGTCTAATATAGCGATATGACCGCGTCGGGCAGCATGAATCAATGGGCTGTCCTCCCAGCGGGTGTTTCCATTGGCGTCAGTAGAACGTCGCTGAAGCAAATCTCGAGCTGTCATATCTTTGAACAAGCTGAACAGCTCAGTTGCGTAGCCGAGACGATGGGCAAAGAGGCGAGCTAGATCGGACTTTCCGCTGCCTTTCGTACCAAGAACGCACAGATCGGATCCCGCAGCATGATCTTGGATCATGTTTACAAGAACTGAGGAATGTGTCTCTGTCTCAACGAAGTTGCGCATTGGCTTCACTTGCGGAGATATCGTTCCACAAGGAATTTCCAGCTCAACGGTTTTTACTTCATCTCCTTCAACGCGTCGAAAAGTGCCGACAGCCGACACATCACTCACGGAACGCTTTTCAAGTTGATCGAGCGTGTACTTCACTTCTGGGATACCTGAGCTGAAATTCTTCAAGATTCGATCCAGCGTTTCGCAATTAGCTGCAGATTTCACGCCCAAAATGTCTTTGGTCACTGGAAACACTCGCCGAATCACACTAGAAACGCTTGCTTGGGGGAAGTTCGCCATCACGTGCGCGCAATGAGTGAGGGAGAGATAGTCGAAATGAGGCATTCGCTGCCTAGAAATACCGTCGTGCATCGCTTCAATCGTATTCACGGCTTCGCGGATGCCAACTAGTCTCTCCAACGTCGGCATTGGTACTGATGGCGCAGCTGCTACAAGCGACTCCAGTTGCGTTCCAGGCGAAGAAGGCTGTACATTTCGTGCCTGGAAACGCGATCGCAATGGAGGATCCAACGTTCGACCTGGGTACGGAGGAACTGGCAGACCCAGCGCAATCACGCGGAAGTCTGGGTGAACGCGAATAAGGTTCTGTGCATTCAGGTCAGCTCGAGAGTAACCTGCTTCTAGCAACGCATCGTAGCTGCACAGATACCTCAATGTCAGCTTTCATACAACATTCAGGTACGAGTGTCTGCTTACCTCTCAGCCTTCATGAGAAATCGCCCATCGTCCAATGTCATTTCTCTAACGTCGCCATTGAAACCAAGTAATTAGAAGACACCGAATGATTTCACCACGTAGAATAAATTTCATACCGGTTCTCAAGCAGATTATTGAGCGTCGGCAGCACATTACGTTCCGCTTTCTCCAGACCTAGATACACAACACCTTCAGCTCTTCACATTCAGCTGGAAGAACTGACTGAACGCAAAGTTTACCATCGATAACAAGCACACGTCCATTGATAGCTGCTCGAACTGGCGCTTGGTCCGTGAAGATGGCAGCTCCGTCAGTGATTTCTCGCCTCTAAGGTGTTTAGCTAAGCGTCAGTGCTGCTTATGGGTTTCAGTTCATTGCCAAATCAAACCTGCTTCAAGTCAGCCTCCGTTGTATCCTGCGATATGGCAATGTACTCCACTTCCTTGTGCAGTAACTCGGCGAATCGCATGCTCAGCAAGCGGCGAGATGCTCCTGGTGGGCTAACGAAGGCATCCGTATCAGCATCGGATCCCAGAAGGAGCAGTAGAGAGACGTCTAATACCCGATGAGGAACATGTCCTGCTTGAGCAAGTCCTTTTGCAGCATCCAGCGCAAGTGGCCCAGCAATTCCTAATGCATTCACTATGAGTCTCTAGGATCCTCTGCTGCTCATTTCACTCCGTACCTGGGACAACTCACGACCTAACGGCAGATATCCGCGTGGCACCAGCTCCACTGCCTTATCACAGCACTCAATCCGTCAGCCTAGTCAACGGACTGATGGTAACCACACGTCTTACTTTGGTGTCCTGGTTCACTTTGGCCACGACTCCGCCGATCTCCACGGTCTTCGGGGTCTAAGATACAAATCTGCGTCAGTATTTCCATACTCAGTGCCTATCAGTCAATGCTTTGACAAGGCTTGGCACCTGCTGCGTGACTGCAGCCATCCACCGAGCCTGGATGGGGCTCTGCCTGCCTCTGGTCACGGCCATGGCGCCTGCGAGCGCTCGCTGCCGTCGGAGCAGCATCACGACCTCCCCACGTTCAAGATGCTGACGGGTACTGTAAACAGCAACGATGATACCGGTAAGGATACGGTATGCGTTAACAGAGGGAGGGTTGGCGGTATCCCTCTCTTTAGTGATCAACTCTGGTTACTGTATTACGGAAGTAAAGAGGAAGTACGGTACTATACTACTTCTACACGTCGAGTTCCGAGTAAATGAGCTCCACAAGGCGGTCGAGGTCGGCCAGACCGCGCTTGACATCAAACGTACGCAGAGAGCCTGGAGACAAGCCAATCCTCAATGAAACTCAAGAGCCACACACCAGAGCAGCGAACCGGTAGAAGCACACGTACCAAGCTTGTCGTAATAGTCCACCAGCGGTGCCGTTTCATCGTTGTACACTTCCAACCTACACATTTAATACGATGCCAATCAATCAGTCAGTCATATGGTCTCAGTAGCTAGAGCAATCAAGCAGGATAATTAGACGCACCGTCGGCGAACGACTTCCTCGTTGTCATCGGGTCGCTGGACCAGCGTGGCCGTGCCGCAGTTGTCGCAGATGCTGTCGACCTTGGGGAGCAGCGGCGGCATGTGGTACTCTCCGCTATTGATGAAAGCCACGTTGTAGCCCGTGCCGCACGACGTGCAGACGCTATGGTAACAAAAGAGATGTTCGTCAATCAGAGCTCACTCTGCACAATCAACTTGACGATGGCGACATACCGGCGTCCGCTGATCTTGTCGGCAAGAATCCATTGCGGAAGATCAATGTTCACCACAAGGTCGAGCTTCGTCACCTTCTGGAACGCCTCGGCTTGCGGCACATTGCGTGGGAATCCGTCCTATCGTATTGATCGCGTCAATCATCTCATGCATTATCAGCTTGCATGATACGCTAGCCCACGTACCAGAATGAAGCCGCGCTGGGCATCCGGCTTGGCCAGTCGCTTCTCCACCTATTATATCGTATCGATATCATCAATCCGCTTGGCCACGTGCAGCCCAATCCTTAATGCACATGCAGCACCAACCATATCCATGACGATATCGTCCGGCACCAGAGCGCCACGGTCATTGTACGCCTGCATTCAGCACACACCAGTATCAGGCATCTCTCTCTTAGCAGCAGGCATGCGCTCGAGTGGTGCGCGTGTCTATACCTTGATCTTGGCGCCCAATTCCGTGCCGGTCTTGATCTCGTGGCGCACGAGATCGCCGGTGGAGATGGTCGGAATCTTGAGCATTGGCGCGATGCGCGAGGCGTACGTGCCCTTGCCAGCGCCTGGCGCGCCCAGGAACATGAGCTTGAGCGTGGAGCTCTTGCCGGTGCTGAACATGCGTCGCATCACCATGATGCTCGGTCTCCCAATTCGGAACTGCAAGCGGCTTGCGAATCACCGGTGCGTCACATAAAAAACACCCATCTGAATAAAACATCTCAATGTTCTTTTCAAAGGGCCCTGTATTCAGTCGTGTTTACAGAAACAAAGAGCGGGCTTGTATTCGAGGCATCTGCCTCACGTCATCGCTTCCAGACCAGATTGTCAGCCAGAATGACCACCAGCGGGTCGCAGCGCGCGTGGCCCATGAGCCTCGCCTTGACGGTGGCCGTGGCCGCCGTCTGCATCTCCATGCAGGTCAGTATGAGAATCACCATCGCAGCCATTGCGCTGGCCACCTACCTGCCGTCCTACGTGGATGGAGCGGAGTACACGGGCGAGCGGTTCTGGCCGCGCTTCGCCGAGTTCATGCGCAAACGCGCGGTCTTCCCGCAGACGCTGGAGCACGAGGAGCCGCTGGATGCGTCCAAGCAGTACATCTACTGCTCGCATCCGCATGGACTCCTCTCGGCGCACCACGGCAATCTGCTTGCTGGGTCGACCACGCCATGTACGATATCTATTGTAGCCATGTGACGTGTGCTGCTGGAGGATGTGACTGATTAAGCATGGTCTGTAATGTGTAGCCTTCCATGATGCATCGCCGATGCACACGCGTCGTCATCTTGCTGCGTCCGTGTGCTTCCGCATCCCGTTCTACCGCGAGTACCTACTCTGGCTCGGATGCGTGGATGCTCGACGCAACATCGCCGAAAAGGTAGGGGCTACATCAGAATCATGTGATGCAAAGCCGATCTAATGATAACTCCATGCAATAGATGTTGCGTAAGGGAAAGAGTATCGTGATCCTGGTAGGTGGCATTGCGGAGCAGATGCTGTCCCAGGTCGGCGATCACACCATTTACGTCAAGAAGCGTAAGGGCCATATCCGTCTCGCGCTCAAGTATGGAACTCCCATCGTCCCGGGTTACGCTTTTGGCGAAACGGATCTCTACACCCACTCCAGGTAATACAGGCATGGAGTTATGGCTTGATATTACAGACTACTTACAGACACTTGACTTCTGCATAGCACGCTACTCTCATTCCGTCGCGCGATTGCGAAGCAATTCTCGGTGGCTGTGCTGCTGGGATATGGCTCCAACCCTTGGTTCCCGCTTCGTCCGCACGATGGCGTCGTCATCAACCACGTGTTTGGCAAACCGATCGAAGTCGAGAAGAAGGAGCATCCTACTCCTGAAGACGTCGAGAAGATCCATGAAAAATACGTGAGCGAACTCGTTCGCATCTTCGAAAAGTACAAGGAGCAATATGGCTACAAAGATTTCGAATTGAAGGTCTGTTAGAGAAAGCTGTAGTCACGAGTGACCATGTAAGCAATTGAACGATCTGGTTTGCGTCACGTAAAGGTCTTCATGCTACGTAAAGCAGTCGCGTGTGCGTCGTTTCATGGCGTCGCAAGTACTCTTTCTGAATCAGAATCTCCACGTTTTGTTTGATTCCTTCATGGGTAGGAGCAAATTGATTGCGTAGCATTTCCACGACTTCAAACTCCAGTTGTGGCTGCAAGATATCCCGTCTGGTTTTCAGAACACGCACAATTGCTGCTTGAAGCGCCATTTTACGATCCTCTTCAACCTCACGAGGAGTGGTTTTAGCCACTTTGGGCGATTCAACTGGGCTGCTGGGGAGTGCCTACGCAATTTGAGTTGAAGTCAATACAAATTACATTCGTGATACAAGATGTCATAAGTAAATCAAGCTGATTCGTACCGAAACACGAATCTTGCGATTGGTGTAGTGCGTGTTGAGCTGGTAAATCGGCTCGGTCTCATCTCCACTCTGGTTCAAGAGTTTTGCCTAAATAAAAGAAACGTATTAGGAAAGTGTTTTGCTACTCACCCACCATCACGAAAATACCTTAACGAGGGTATGGATGTGGTGAACCAGATCCTGCGTGGGAATATTTGTTTGCTGAGCAATAGCAGCCAACGATAGTTCGTTCGTATTGTTGAACTGAGCATTATATGGTAAATAGTTAGGCAAACCATGATAGCAGTACGGTGACTTGCGGTACTTACCAGCAGCACGACCATCATCTGGTAGAAGCTCAATGCGAACTCATATCTCTTGTCGAAGCAATTCGCATGCAGACTTCCGTATGATAAGTGATGAATCCAAAGTAGCTTTCGTCCACTACTTCTATCAGTGTAAAACTTCGTGAAGAGCCCCAGGTGAGCCTTAACTTCGGGTGGAAGTACTAGTGACAGCTCAGCTGAAGTACTGGATATCGGCCAGGCACCAGCCGTCAGCACGTCACAATGGTACGTAATAGAATGGTGTAGAGCAATGCCAACACTTGCATCCCCATCCTCTTCAGCTCTAAGCTCAATATCCTTCTCTTCGAGCCACGCACTGAAAGAGTCCGTCAATTCCTGAATAAAAGTAGAGAAGAGTATTTCAGTCTACTCGAAAATGCACGACCAGTGAATATGGCTACAATATACAAACCTTGCTCATCAATTTATCTTTGAGCATCTTTTGAAGCTTTGACACAAAATCGCATCCGCAGATTTCACGTAGTTTTTGAATCAACAATACTTCCAAATCATTCGCAAAAGAAGATCCTACACGGAAAAATATATCAGTAAAATGCATTTGCTAGCCCGAAATTTCAAACCATGTACCTTTGATCAATCTCTTCGCCAAAAATTTGGCATAATATTTCTTGAAAACATCTTTGTCATCGATGAGACAAAACACGACACCAATATTTTCGATCTTTTTCTCGAGTACTTCCTCAGAAAGCAATTCTGTGGTCGGACTCTTTCCTGCCGCTTTCTTGTCATGCGTCATCAGATAGTGCGTATACTTTGCCAATAGCTCAGGAAGACGAGGGTGGGAGTTTGCGAAAGCTCGACATGCCTGCGAATAAAACCAAGCATGAACATTATGTGGCCCTAGGTCGTGCCATGGATTCACCATACCTGGTCAAGAGCTGTTCTCATCAACGCGTGAAAGCCAAAAGCTTCCTTGATCAACTCGAAGTACTTGTTTCGAACTTGAACCAGAGCTTCAATGTACCCCTCTGGATTTTTTGCCGCGTCTTCATGCTCAAATTTCCGAACGACATCAAGCCCACTTCGCTCGATGTATTTCTTGAGAATGTTCTGCTCAAATAAACCATACAAGACTCAGTGAGAATTCACTAAACAAAACCAAGGGATTCAAACTTTCTGACCTTAAAGGAGATCAATGCTTGTTCCTTTGGAAGCTCGGAGAAAAGTGAAAACAGACGATGCAGGTCCTGCGTTTGGTTGTTGACGAGAAAAGTCTCAGCATCTTCACATATCCTTTCAGCGTTTTCATCAACAAGAACTTTGCAGCACGTCTGACGGGCCTGAGCGACCGTCCTGAAATAAATACGTCACATCGAATATCAATAAAGTGCCGTGAGAACAGAAAAATATGTCCGTAGTCGATGTACGTACGTGCGATGTAAGCGTCCCTCGCAACGGCGCTGCTCTTGGTTACATAACAACTCCGTTTCTTTCAAATACTTGGCAATTGACACCTTGGACAGCAAATCCTCCGCAAGAGCCGAGTAGTAAAGCGCTGTATCCTTTACACATGAACGCCAGCGAAATAAGTTTTGGAGACAAATATAAACTGGCTGCACTTGATACCTCTAGAAAAGGAGCTTCGAGCTCCTCTCGGTACAAAGTCATTGGATCTTGTTTGCACAGACCAAGAGTGAAGTATGTCTACAGTGTCGTGGGCGTTAGAATGCAGCACAACAGCGGAAAATACGCTGGAATTCGCTCGTACCTCAACAGTGCTTGCCACATACTCTCCATCATCAAAGCATTCACTCTTGCTGTCTCGAGAAGCTCTGTAGATGTGTATAATGGCATTCGCAATGCGCTTTTTCAGCTGTGTGAATACAATGTCGTGCCAAATGTGAAGTGCCAGCTGCAATCAATTCAACATCGTTAGATCTTTGAAAATCACGTAAAAATCTAATTTGGATGCTCTACCTCCGTCACGGGGTAAACACCAGGCACAGGTGCTTGCCCAGTCTCGCAGTGAGAGTACTTGATCCAGTATCGATTCTACGTGAAGAGGTCCATTAGAGATCCAACACAATTCGCATTAATTCAAAACGAATTCATGTGCAAACAAACCAGGTAGCGGAACAGTTCAGAAATGTAACTCGATCCTGTTGCAAACGACTGAAAAGATGAGCAGTACTGCTTCAAGAAGTCCACTTCACCATGAGTCTTGGCCAAGCCCTTCATGAATTAATGGGTCAGTATGCTGCTGGAACAGTTGTCAAGAGCGCAAGATTAAAGACTCCTACATTCAAGATCGCCTCCACATGCGTCACAAGAAGTGCTCGGAGGCGAAAGAACAGCATCTCTGCCTGAGGTGCACCAGGGTTTGTGCAAATGCGGTAGATGCCACTGCAACGCACCACACAAGACATTAGTTCAACAAAACCCAGCCATAACGAGCCCATATACACCCATAAAGTCACGTACGAGTACATCTCGAGCCATTTCTCATTGCTCAGCGTTTGTGGCAGACCCGAGACCAAAGACACCAATGGTGGCTGGATTTCGGCCCACACTTGCTCGAAGTTCACCTACAACGAGCGACAGCGTGAGCTCAATTCCGAGCCTAAAGATACGAAAAGCGAGGAGCAGGGCCAGTGGATCTCCTTCTACACGCCTAGACGTCAAGCAGGGGGGAATTATGTCTCGTTCACGTACGCTGGTCGTCCTCAGGAGCGACATGTTGCCTACTGCTTGGGCTCGAGACGTTGCGGCTTCAACTAACCGCCCGCGAGCAGCGTCGTTTCTTTCCGTTTAGAAAAACCTCGTTTGGAAAAATTGGTTTTATCCACCTACTTTCATTATTTTAGGACATTTTTGTTTGGGTCTAGGACAGTGTACTAAAACGAGTTATGAGTCGTGATGCGGAGCTGAAGAGCATCAATGAGGAGCTGCTGGGCATTGAAGAGGAGCTCCAGGCGTTGCTGAGACGCAAGCGAGAGCTGACTGACCGCAGGCAGGAGCTGCAAGAGCAGCTGGATGTTGAGGCAATTGATCTAGCGGGAGACACCGACAGTGTGGATGGAACGAAAGATCCCGACTGGAATGACACGTTTCCATGGACTGAAGACATCCGCAGATTGCGACAGGAAGCGGTAAGAACGAGATTTCTTGCGTTGCTGTACATTCTTGCTTTATTTCTTATATGACGATGCCTAGTTTAACATTGCTAGCTTCCGGTCGGTGCAAGAGCAAGTGATTAATGCGACGCTGTTCAAGCGTGATCTATTCGTGGTCATGCGCTCTGGTGGTGGCAAAAGCCTGTGCTACCAATTGCCAGCCATGCATCAGCAGGTAAGATGAACCTGTAGATCTGGATTATTCGATTGACGCTGCTAAATTCCTGAGCTTGTGGCGATAGAATGAAGGGTTTACGCTAGTCGTGTCGCCTTTGATCTCGCTCATCCAGGACCAGGTGTGGAATGCAGCGCTTACTACTTAATAGTAGGAGCATGAATGCATCAATTGCTCACGATTTCTGCAGGCTATGCTATTCAACGAAATCGCAGGAGAGGGCGCAGCGTGTGAACTTACTGGTGATAAGTCACGGGCGGATGCAACTGCGATCTACAATGAGCTGTGCAATCCTCAGAGCAAGCTCAAGATCCTGCTCGTGACTCCAGAAAAGATCATCAAGAGCAAGTTGCTCATGTCGCGACTTGAGCGCGCATATCACAACGGAAGACTGCTTCGATTTGTGATTGATGAAGCACACTGCTGTAGCCAATGGGGCCATGACTTTCGAAATGTGAGGTTCGCTTGCCATACTAATGACCTTTACAATGATTATCTCATTATGGTGGCCATGCAATAGGATTACTCGAAGCTCGGTATTTTGAAGCGTCAATTTCCAAATGTTCCTGTGTTGGCGTTGACTGCCACAGCGACACCTCGACTAGTTGCAGACGTCAAGTCAATCCTTGAAATCGAAGATTGTGTGTTCTTTAGAACTTCATTCTTTCGCCGCAATCTTTACTACGAGGTGAGAGCTGATGAAAGTAGTGCACAGAGTAGCTGTCTAGGCTGAGCATACAGCTGATTGTTTTTGTGGATTAGGTCGTCGAAAAGCCTGCGAAGGATGCTACTGCGCTTGATGAACTGGTTGCGCTGATTAAATCTTTTCCATCAACTGATACGGGCATCGTGTACTGTCTCACGCGAAACGAAACGGAACAAGTGGCAGCAGGTTTGCGCAAGAATGGTATTCGTTCAGCATGTTATCATGCTCACGTTGAAGACAAGGAACAAACCCACCGAGAATGGGTACAGAATCGCTTAGAGGTTGTCGTAGCAACAGTGGCTTTTGGATTGGGAATCAACAAGCCAGACGTGCGATTCGTGATCCACTACACACTATCCAAGGTGAGCTTAGTTCGGATCTGCTTCGAAACTTCTTGGTTTAATTTGTTGCTCATCTAATTGAATTTTATTGATAGTCTATGGAAGGCTACTATCAAGAATCTGGAAGAGCTGGTCGCGACGGAGCCCCTGCGCGCTGCATTCTGATGTACAGAGCCTCGGATGCGATTCGAGTTTGCAATATTGCCAACGCAGAAGTGGGTGGAATGCGGCATTTGCGAATCATGATCGAGTATTGCGAAGAGCTCGCTGAATGCAGGCACGCATTGATGGCAAAGTACTTCTGGTAAGCATTGCGATCGCTCTTACGTTACAATTTAAGCAGATTGTTCATATTTCCGCGTGCTATATTTGAAGCGAAGACTTCGACCCCGATACAATGTGTCGTCATGCTTGCGACGTGTGTCACTGCGATAAGCAAAGTCTAGCGTATACTAACTATTCGGAACATGCAAAAGCAATCGTGGGAATAACAGTAGAGTCCAGCAAAATGTACGTGCGCACGCCTTCTAATGGGTGATCATGGCTCAATTACTGACACTGGACGATAGGGAGCGACGAATGACCATGAAGCAACTGGTGGATGAATTCAAGTCCAGAAAGTTTATCCAGGCCGCCTGCGAGTCTCTGGATCCTCCGATTTCCAAAATCTCTCGAACGGACTGCGAGCGATTGATCATTCACATGATGCTAAAGTGAGTAGCCTGTGTATATGCCATCGTGGTTGGGATTTCTAATGCATTATCGTGTGAAAAGGGATGTCCTGCAGCCTGAAATCAGCTACACAGCGTACAACACCATTTGCTACCTCGTGGCCGGCGTTCAGTACCGACGGTTGTGCTCCAATAAGTTCCAAATCGAGCTCACATCTCGTGAATCAAGCGAAGACGCCGCCCCAGCAGCACCAAAGCCTGCACCGAAGAATAGGAAGCGACCAGCACCTGATACCGAGTTCATCGAGATCAGCGACTGACGAAACCCCATTCGCCCAATTATCCAATCACCCAAATACCCACTCTTTACATAAATGGGATGACACTTGAGCGTCATGGCCCTCTGTTTAGGGAACACTCTAACTGCAACTTGCTCTCATAATCCAATCGACCACGAGAGAGAGAGAGAGAGAGAGCAATGGCCTTCCGCAAGTACGTCATTGGCGGCAACTGGAAATGCGTACGTCTGCATGCGGTCTCTGTGTAATAGAGGGAGGGGAGAGAGGCTGACGCTCTTGGCTTTATTGGACTGACAGAACGGCACCAAGCAGTCAGTGCGCGAGCTCATTGAGGTCCTGAACTCGACTGAGATCGACACGGAGCAAGTGGATGTGATCGTGGCCCCGACGGCGCTACACCTGGAGCTCACGCAGCAGCTGATCCAGAAGAACATCAGCGTGAGCGCGCAGAACGTGAGTCTCACTGGTCTCGGCGCCTACACGGGCGAGATCGCCGCCGAGCAGCTCGTTGGTACGTGCTTTGCATTCGTCTATGCCTGTTGCATGTTTGATACTGAAAGACTGAGTGTGTATGTTCTACTAAAGACTTCGGACTCAAGTGGACGCTGGCGGGCCACTCGGAGCGCCGCTCGTACTATGGCGAGACGGACGAGATCGTGGCGAAGAAGACGAAGCGCGCGCTCGATCACGGCCTGAACGTGATCTTCTGCATCGGCGAGACCCTGGAAGAACGCCAGGGAGGCAAGACGCTGGACGTGCTCACGCGCCAGACCCAGGCACTGGCCAACATCATCAGTGAGACGGAGTGGGACCGCATCGTGGTCGCGTACGAGCCGGTGTGGGCCATCGGAACGGGCGTCGTGGCCACGCCTGCCCAGGCGCAGGAGGCGCACAAGAGTCTGCGTCAGTGGATCTCGGCCAACGTGTCCTTCGACGTGGCGCAGAAGGTGCGCATCATCTACGGCGGCTCTGTGAACGCCAAGAACTGCGCTGAGATCATTGCGCTGCACGACGTGGACGGCTTTCTCGTGGGCGGAGCCTCGCTCAAGCCGGAATTCAAGTCCATCATCCGTAGTGCGCTGTAAGCTGTGACCATGTGATATTGCTGGTTAATACATACTCACGCTTTGTTTTTCAGCTGAGATCGGATCCTGTTCCGTGGATCGCTATTCTTGGTCTGTCTGCAAATAGCAATGAATATTGGAGTTCGGCAGACCCACTTGTCCATCACAGCTTCGCCGTCTCTGCGCACTGATTCTCTAGTCCCTTTAGGCGAGTCCGGCTGCAAGAATGGAGAGCAAGAAGCCTCGACGCAGCAAGCAGGACAAGAAGAAAGTAGTGCGAATCAACTTCACACTTGGCCGATACGAAGTCGTGCGGAAAATCGCACGTGATCGCGGCTGGCAGCTGATCACGGACGAAAACGACAAAGCGATCAACTCGTGCAATATCCACTGGATCGATGTCCCGGACTTCGTAAACACGTTCAAGATCCTGCTGCCGTACCAGAAGGTGAACCACTTTCCTGGAATGTCCAATCTGGCTCGGAAGTCCAAGCTGGCTCGCAATTTCGAGCGCATGAAGAAGCTGTTTCCCGAGGAGTACGACTTTTGCCCCAAGACGTGGATCCTGCCGTTCGACTTCCACGATTTCCAGCAGAACTTCAATGCCGATGGAATGAGTCAGAAGACGTTTATCATCAAGCCCGATCACAACTGCCAAGGTCGCGGTGTTTTCCTCACACGCAGTATGAACCAGATCAATCGATCGGACATCATGGTGGCGCAGCAGTACGTCGCCCGTCCACTGTTGATCGAAGGCAAGAAGTTTGATCTGCGGATCTACGTACTCGTGACTTCGTGCAATCCACTTCGAGTGTATCTCTTCAAGGACGGACTCGTGCGCATGTGCACAGCGGACTATGTGACGCCTAACTCCGAGAACATGGAGCAGCGGTTCATGCATCTGACGAACTACGCTGTGAACAAGCACTCGAACAACTTTGAGCTGAACAAACAGGCCACGGACGATGGTAATGGGAGCAAGCGCTCGCTGCGATGGTTCTTCGCGTGGCTCAAAGAATCGTACAAGGAGGAGCGAGTCGATGCTCTGTGGGACAAGATTGGCGATATCTGCCTCAAGTCTATACTCGCGGTCCAGCCCATGCTGGCGCAGGAGTACCGATCCACGTTTGCGAAAAACATCCGCAAGACCGTGTCTTCAGCACCTTCCGGTGGTCGTGACACTACACTACCGCTGATCTCTGAGCCTGAACGACCAGTTAGTGCGCAAGAAACGACGTCCTCGATACCAGCGAACTCGCCAAGCTCCACTTCTTCGTCCTCGTTCTCGATACTTGGGATGGACGTTTTGGTAGATGAACAGCTCAAGCCATGGCTACTGGAAGTGAACCATCTGCCGAGCTTTGGCTGCGACTCGCCCTTGGACTGGAACATCAAGGAGCGGCTCATCTCGCAGACGTTTGACATCTTGAACATCTCAGAAGACGACAAGGAGCGATACGAAGCCGATCAGGCACGGCATACCCAAATGAGGCTGTACGGGGCGTCTTCGACTAGCAACAACAGTCGATCCAGTGGTAATGACAATCAGCTTCCAGAACTTAATCCCATTCGACCATCTAGTTCATCCAACAGAAAGCCTGAGACTATGGCGCCATTCGATATGGCTGAGAGTGAAGCCATGTCCCCGCATGTCAAGGATTTGGATGAATCCAAGGTCTATCACGAGCTGAGAGAGGAGGATCTTCGAACCGCATTGACGCAGTATTACACGGAGCACAACCCCCATCGACTGAAGGATTTGGACAAAATCGTGGCCAAGTACGGCGATGCGCAGGAGGAATTGAATCGAAGTCTGTTGCAGAAATACGGCCGATCGATTCAGGACTATGCACCTCATGGCCAGACAGGACCATCCGTCTCCGAGTCAAAAGTCCCTGACACTCCAGAGGAAGACGAGAAGCTGGTGGATTTCATTCTGATGTATCCGCCACCGTACGAGCCACTGGAGGATTCCAAGTACCGGAAGATCCTGGACGCTTCATCACGTCACGTGAGCGAGCAGCAAATGCGCTTCTCGGCTCCACTTGAGCATCGCAAATACGACGACGGCACTGGCAACTCCTCCTCGCTGCCTCCACTCAAAGGCGCACAGCGAAAAGCTCAACTCGATCAATTCGGACGAGATTGTTTCGGTTTCACAGGCACAGACAAGGCCAAATGGCTTGCAGCGATAGACAAGAAGCCCAATGTTGTACCAGGCCCCATGCAGGTGGCAGCAGCACATCGCCTCATGATGGGCCACTCGAGCCAGAAGCTCTCGATCAAACCTCCCACGCCACCTGAGCAAATGCCAAAGACTCGCAAGGAGACTGTGAACTACGGCATGCAATATCGAGAGCGACTTGCAACTCTCAAGCACAAGCCCACGCTGATGATGTCTCAAATCTCCTTTGGCTCTTTTGACTGACAGTTAAGAAATGAAAACGAGTTGCATATCAATCAACAAAGCAATTCCCATTCTCTTTTGTACACGTCATATATTGCACCACAGCAGGACAAAAGCACTTCGTTCATGCTTATCCCTCCTCGTAGCTCAAACAAACTATCTACACAACATTAATCTCAAGCAACTGAGCTTTTCCGAACGGCACCGGCGGACGTGGGAGGTTCCTGTCGCTCGATCTCTTCCCAGGAACAAGTGACCACCTTGTTCATAAACTCATCAGACCACTTCTTGTCGCCCTGCGTCTGCATCCGCTCGCGGAAGACGACGTTGCAGGTCTTGCACACTCGCGCTCGGTCGTGGCGCTGGTGCTGCTCCTTGGCCAAAATGCCAGCGAACGTCGGCGGAAACTCGGCACTCTCAACTGAAATGGTCGAGCACTGGCCACAGCAGACACGTCCACAATGGCGACAGTGGTGACGACGCACGCCCACACGGAACCGGTTGAACTTGCGCGAGCACAGCATGCAGTTCGGTCGCTCCTCATCAGGAACCCACACTGGTGGGTGGGAGATCTTACTGAACAATTGGCGCAGCACCTTGCGGTTCACCTTGTCAAAGACCATTTTGCCGTGCTCGTCCTTGACGTCCATGCGTGCTCCGTATCGTACGAGACGGTAGGCGATCTCGTACAGTTCCTGCTCGACAGCCTTGTGCAAGAGATTGCTGGAGCCCAGCACGGCGTTCGGGTTGGCCTGGTGCTGCAGCAGCATCTCAGCGATCAATGGATCATCGCGCTTGGCCGTGAGAATGTGCACGCCGAGCGGGGTCTGCTCGCGGTTGTTGAGTCTGGTCACGCTCGCGCCCTGCTCCAGCAAGTACTTGGTGATACGCCGTGATTTGGCTGTTGCCAGGTGCAGTGGCGTGTTCTCTCGGCTGTCAACGGCTTCCAGCAGCAAGTGCTTGTACTTCTTGTTACAAAACGTGCGGACCATGGCGAACTGGCCGTAACGGATCGCAATGTGCATGACTGTCTGGCCGTGCGTTGGGTCCCGCTCCGTGATATCCGTCTTGGGGTTCTGCAGACACGAGCGCAGGAGCAGCATGTTGCCAGTCTTTACAGCGCGCAAGAGATCTGGCAGCGAGTCGTCCGCAATACCCGAGGCCGCGAACTGGTTCACGGATATGCGACTGCTGGCCAAGCCATGGGAGTCGTCGAACGACGGCGCCAGACTATCGCGAGACATGAACGCGCTCTTCATCTGAGTCGCGTTCAAATCACTCGGTCGGTATTGCATCATGCTCTCTCGGTAGCCCTGCGAGCTCGGGGGGCCATTGGAGCTGGCCAAGTCGGACATACGTATGCCAGGCGACGAGACGGTCTTGCGCATAGCAGACGGAGGCACTCCCACGGCGGATCTGCGGCCTCCAGCTGAGGTCTTACGGATCGCAGGCGACGAGATGGTCTTGCGCAGCATTGACTGAGGAGACGTCGGTGTTGAGGACATGGAGCCTCGCCCTTCCAAAGAGAGACGCTTGATCTCGGACTTGACCTTGGGCGGTCGCACTTGCACGTGCACGACCGGCTTCTTGGCAGCAATCGGACGCTGCTGCTCCACCTTGGGCTTCTGCTTCGGCTCCGGAGACGTCTGTCGCGTCTGCGGCTGCGGTGGGAAGTAGTCGTCTCCGTTTTCCTCGTCTTCCTCTTCATCGTCAGTCACAGTGACAGGGATATCCGCATGACCGCTCTGTGGCGATCCCGAGTCCGTGCTAAAATCCGATTGCTCCGTCAATCGCGGCGACGACGCGCATTTCTTGAGCACATTCTCCGGCAGCGCGCGCTGCAGCGTGCCTCTCGGCGCATTGTACCAGGCCGGATCGTCCGAGACCTCGTCGTCGTCGTCATAGTCGCTGCCAACGTACACCGCTGTGCCTCGTCGCTGAGGCGAGTAGTAGCCGCCGGCCTTGGGCGAGAAGAACGCGGGGTCGCTGTGGTCAGCAGTCGCAGCAGGAGGAGCCATGGCAGGAGCTACGGTTAGCTGCGGCTGATCCGTAGAGTGGCGAAATGGAGTGACCGGCCGATCTCAGACAAACAGCCAGCCGCGCGTCGTCCTGGGCGCCAGCTGTGTGCCGTCGCGTACACGTGGGACCCGGTCTTCTGCGCGGACTCTTCCATTGACATGATCCCATCCTCTCCCGTTTCGCTTATGTCCATGGGAGTCAGATGCTGGGTAGCGCCTTTTCAGCGAATCAGATGGTTATTTTTCTAATTTCAGCCAATGAAACGGAGCCGTGAAAAAGCGGGACGTGGAAGCGCCGGAACTTTACAGGTCACGAACTAACGTTACTTTACGCTCGAATGGGACCGAGTCGAGTGTGTGTTTCTGCGGCCTGGGAGCTCCATGGCAAGCTGGATAGCGATGGCGGCTCTGCGCTAATGCTAAAGGCGCTTTGGATGGAGTGTGCATTCGTGGCATTTGGAACGTTTGATACGCTTGTAACGAGCTGAAAGGCGCTGTCTTGATGCGGTTGTAAGCGCTCGTGGTCTATTCGATAGTTTTACATGTGCGAGGAGCACTCTGGCGCTGGATTCTACTGCATTACTGCTTGTTGGCGCGCTGCTCCTTGGCGTCTAAATACTGCAGCACCTGCGTAAGCTGCTGCTGCACTTCTTCCGTCATCTACAAACGGCAACATCCAACGTCAGTTTTCCTGCTTGAACCGCATTGCGCTCGTGACAAAGCCACACGCACACGCAGGAGCTGAGGCTCCCATGAAGCACAGTACGCACCATGACATCGGCGTTTTCACTCTCCTGCTTGGAGGCCACGAACTTCTTGAGCAGCTTGGCTGCCGCCTTCTCGCTGATCTGGTTGCTGCGCAACACTTCCATCTTGACAAATGAACCGGAGCCAACGAAACGATTCCTGGGATCAGATCTGATACAAGTGCGCTCACGTCGCAGGTGGCATCTGATTCAAGCATCATGAGTATCTGATTCCATGGAGAAGAGGAGGACGGGTATATTAGACGAAGGATAGCTCCCTTGGCCAATGCAGCATGCCCTTGTGGATGCACAGGCCTGGAGTAATAGAATAGTAGCTGCAGAGACTGATGCAACGTAGTAGGACTTCGTCTATGTCACTTTCCTCTTGACCCAGAAGATGATCAGGATCAGAAACAACTGCAACAGCAAAGCGAGTCAGTGAATGACACGCATCAAACCATGGTTCTCAAGGAATAGCAGACGTACAATGGCAACCAGTCCGATGGCAATCATCATCTTGATGTTCTCCAGCCACAGCTTTCGGCGGAGACTTCGACTGGTTTGGGCAAAAGCCGACGACTGCGAACTGCATGCAGCAAACGGAATTCGAATGAGGAGCCATCGAGAGCGCATTTTAAATCCACAACACCCGTACCTCAGCTGCTCAGACTTGTCAACTAGCAGTTCGATCTTGTCACCACGCTCCAGGACTTTCGCTACAATCGCAAACGAACGAACGTCACAGATTACATTCCCCTAGAAGGATAGCGATGCAGACGTACTGATGTTCTGGTGCATGTTGTCCTTGACGCTGTCCAGGTCTTTCTTCAGCGCCTGTAGCTTCTCAGCTCCCGCTGCAGTCGAATACGTTTCCTGAAGCCAGCATAAAGCCAAAGCATCAGACAATCGGCCATCGCATCATTGATGCCACACGTGAATACCATTTGCTTCTTGAGTGTCGGCGCGAAATCGCGATTCAGATCCATCTTGAGCTTCGTGGCCTTGCCTCGAATGCCGAACTCATTGTCGAACAGCTGATTGATGTGCTTCAGGAACAACGCGGCCGAGCTGGTTCCACATAACACGACATGACGCGGTCATTAGATCCCCATCAGGCTCCTCTCTCTATAGCTTTCTCAGCACACAGCAGCGCTCTCCTCTCGTCAAACCACAGCTTCGTACCTCTTCCCAAACGCCTCATTCGTCACGCAGACGTACGCTACTTCGTCCTCGACCCGGTAGCTGTACGTCCGGCCGTCGCAGTCGACGGACTCGACCGAGGACTCCTGGAAGTTGAGCTTCTTGAGCAGCTTCTGCGCGATCTCACTCATCTTCTTGTCGCCGCCATTGCTGTGCTCGGCCAGCGGGCAGTGCGCGTTGGCGATGAGGCAGTAGAAGATCGTCATCTCCCCCTCGTGCTCCCGCTCCTGGCGGATAGCTACACACTGGCTCAAACACACTCCAGCGTTACGACAGACGTTTCTTTTCGACATGTCGCAAATGTCGAAATCAAAGGTTCTTGACATCTGCGGACTCCATTGATTGCGCTAATGGCTACAGTCCCTTGGTCTCTCTCTATGTGACCACAGGTGCTTGTTCATACTGTTCTCAAGAGTATTCCATGGCAAGAGAAGACCCAGGACCAATCCATCAGTGCCTCATAATGGACAGACACCGCATGGGGTCTCTGTGTGAGGTTTGATTCCCGATAGTGAAACGGCGCGACCTTTGACTTGGAGTTGGGCCGACCTGCTTGCCGTGTGGGCGTTCTTCCTCTGTCGCGGTCTGTCGTGTCAGTGTATGAAGCGCACCAGCGTCTGATTACCCGCACTGGAAGCGCAGTATGGACTTCGACGATGAGCTCAAGTACTCGTATTCGACCAAACCGCGACCGGTGCAGACGAATCGATCCAAAGGACGCGATGCCCAGCCAGCGTACGTAGCTTCACATTGACTATCACCATGTAGCAAGGTTCAGTTGTGGTGCTGTGTACTGTAGCAAGCCTCCACAGTCCAACATCATGCATGATCCACGCATCATTCGCGGAAGTATCTTCGCTTCGGTGCGTCTGTGGCTCTGCTGCTCTCTCGTCCTGCGTCTCAGTGGTATTCACCATGCAATGCTTGCTCCAGCACTCGATGGCAACGCCAAACAAGCGCAATCAGGAAGAGAGCGAGAAGAAAAAACAGCGGAGACGAGCATCAAGCGCCAAGAACGGCAACCTCGTGTACGCTGCAGCCAAAGTGCCGTCCTACCAATGTACCCTTTGCATGCTCACCTGCTCATAGGCAAGAACCAGTCTGATCGTGAGTCGTTCGCCATGTAGTCGCGCCGTTCTCGCTGGAGGATCATCTGGTGGAAAAGACTCCAGACGTCCCGGAGCACGACGCATTCAGTCAGACCGATGCATTCAAGCCCCACGCGATCACTGTCAAGGGATTGTCGCCCGACGGCATCTTCTTGCGTCCGAAAGTGGGCGTGGACTCTTCCACACAGGTGCGATGCGTGCTGATCCATATCTCATTGGCTCCTGTGAGTTTAGACCTGATACTCTGCTGGTATTCGCTTTAGATCGAGGACTCGGACAAGCTGTTCGAGTTCGACACCGAAGTGAAGCCGCTGTTGAACGTGCTCGTGAACAAGACGATCGCGCAGGCGCTCGCAGAGGTCAAAGAGGAGCAGGAGATGGTGAGTATCAGCCGGCAGCGCGTGATCCTGCTGGCGCAGAAAGCTGAAGCTGCGCGGGCCGATCGCGAGCTCGAAGAAAAGGTAAAAGAAGCCTTCCGACACAAGGAGCAGGTCAAACTCGATAACCAGATCAAGCAGCAGCGACGGAAGGTCATGCTGGAGAAGTTCAACGCCTGGCAGCTCGCGCATGCGCTGGTGCCTCAGGCGATTGGGGGTGCCAAGGCCGAGCTGGAGAAGAAGGGCGTGTTTTACGATCCAGTGCTGCGCGACTTGGCGCAGTGGCTGGCGAAAGACGTTTACAACGGAGCCGATGCGAAAGTCCGATTACGAAGTTTGTCTGCTACGCTTCTCGATGGTTGGTATTTCATAATCGCACTGGGTCTCCATTGCAACAGCTGACCTCTTCTTCTTCAGGCTTGCTGGAGGATGCCTTACGACGTCAGTCGATCTTCACTCAGTTGCTGCCGCACGAAGAGGAGGCTCTCGTTCGCATCCTGCTGAAGGAGCCGTTGTTTGGCTCTAGCGAAGAAGAAGGAGACGCCAACGCTCTCGACATCCGAGTGATCGGCCCCATTGCGCTCTCCAGACGCGACAGTATGGAAGTCATAGAAGAGAAAATCCAGGTATGAGTCCGTGGCGATTGCTGGTTTGGCGTGTGTCCTCAGGCTCTAATGCTGGTTGTGAGCAGTCCTGGATCACAGAGAATGTGAGTCCCAACGTGCAAACGCCCGTGGGCGGCTACCTGTCGATCCTGAGCTTAGCAGAGGCCATTTAGATGGTAAACAAGACCCATTTTGTGTGTCGAGTGCATTTAAAATATCTGTTGGCTTGGAGCGGAGAAGGAGAACGGGTCTATGCTACATACCCATGGCCATTAAGCGTCACCCGATGTGTCTTTGACCATCATGCGCTCCTTAAGCTCCAGGCGTCCGGACATGAGCTTGAGCATGCGGTCGCATGTGATGTGGTCCTCCACGTCCTCCTCTCCGAAGCGCACTTTGAATGTGCCGTCCTCATTGCGCGATATCACGTTGGCCTCGTAGTACAGCGTCGAGTCCTCCTCCCGCACCTTGACGATGTCGCCAACTTCGATCTCGTTCCACGGCGCGATCTTCTCGATGTCGTTCTTCGGCACGGCGTCCAGCGACTCGGAGCTGGACACCTGCACCGTAAAGAGCCCGTCCTGGACCACTGTCACGATCTGGCAAAGCACAGGAACCACAGTCAGCAGCTGCATCATAGAGAGCTCCATCTAGCCAGTCGTACCCCAATGACGCGCTTGGCTTCATTCGGGAGCTTGACCGTCACGACGTCGCCAATGACCAGCTACAGATCCCAAGACGCAGATATTATGTGCGTTGCGTACAGCACAGAGCAGGCGTCCAGAGAGAGAGAGAGAGCCACGCACTTCGCCTGCGCTGGAGGAAGAGGCGCCGGCGCCCATTGCGTCTGTTAGCTATTGAGATCCTCAACAGCCGCCGACGCATGCGCACCTAACACAACTAAGTACGCTCTCGTCGTTCGCGCAACATCCATATCCGACACATTCGCACAACATTTATTGGGTGGCAAACCGATGAAAAAACCTCGCTGATTTAAACGTGTTTAAAACGCCTCCAAGTCGGCCATGCTTTGGCTCTGCGGCCCATTGCGGTCGAGAGGGAAGAATCAGTTGGCGAATGAACCGCGTTGTCGTGGCCATGGGCTCGGGCGGGAACACCGTGCTGGAGAACTACACGCTGGGCGACGTGCTCATCTGCAAGGCCCACCGGGGCAAGCTGCAGGAGACCATCTACCTGCTGGAGGACGTCAAGGCCGACATCAACTTCCGCAACCAGGTACAATCACTCCTTTGATCTCGCTGGGTTGCTCTCAGGCCCTGATGCTTGATCCGGTTGCCATAGAACGGATGCTCTGCGCTGCACGGCGCAGCGGCCTCTGGCCAGCTGGAGGTCGTCAACTGGATGCTCAACTACCCGGGGATCAACAAGGCCAGCGTTGACGATGTGCGTACTACTACTTGGCGCGCGTGGCTCTGCCGCGTACCTACCTCCACATCTCCCTGCCTTACTTGCCCCGTGTGGACTGACTCGCATTACATGGGATGGGATCGCTTTGCCTTGACACAGGACGAGCAGACGGCGCTGCATTACGCCGCGTTCTACGGCCACTTGGAGGTCGTGCAGCTACTGGTGGAGCATGGCGTGCCGTTGGATGTCGCAGACAAGGTGCATCGTTAGCTTTCTCTCTCTCCCTCCATGGTGAATTGAGCGTGTCGCTGACGTACGTTGCTGCTGTATGCGATTGCCTCTGTCCCCTCTGCCTTGCATTCTCTCAGTATGGTCGTCTTGCCCACTGCTCGGCTGCGCTGAACGGCCACTTGGACGTGGTGCGGTATCTGCTGGAGGAGTGCGACATCGACATCAACGCCATCGATGAGGTAAGATCCATCGCGTAGACATGTTCACATGGCTTCAGATAGTGTTCCGACGTGCCTGATCTCATATCCTGTACCTTCTGCCTGGATCTAGTACGGTGGCACTTGTCTCCATTGGGCGGCTTCCCGAGGACGGAAGGAAGTGGTCCAGTACTTGTGCATGAAAGGCATCGATGTCCACGCCACGAGTTACGTACGTGCCTTCGTCTGGTAGCCAACAGCTTCTATCTAGATCCTGAGTCTCAGTGCTGTGTACAGGACAATAAGACGGCGTACCAATTGGCCAAAGACAAGCACAAGCAACTGTGCGTGCAGTTCCTCAAGTCGTGGTACGATACGTCGCAGGTGAGATGCATGGAGACAGTGTTTGGGTGATGATATAGGTCTGCTTACCACAAATGCTGTATAGAAATTTGTCCATGCGGCTGAAGAAGGCGACAACGAAGAAATCTCCCGCATCATTGCGGACGTCAACGGCGCGTACCCATTGCGATTTCTGCGTGACAAGGTAATACATTCATATCTACAAGTCATGCATGAATTGGTGGACACTGATCTCTATGTGATTGTGATAGAACGGGAAAAACGCCATGCACTGGGCTGCAGAATTCAGCCACTTGTCAACGCTCAAGTTGCTCTGCGAGAATTTTGACCGCTGGACGGATGCGGATAAGGTGCGGCTGCTCATTTCTTTATCAACGACACGACGTGCTGTGCTAATGTTGCTTCGGCTTGATAAACAGTTTGGACGCAATGCGCTTCACTGTGCCGCGCTTGGTGGACATAAGGACTGCGTGTTCTATCTGGTTCGGAAAGCGCGTGATCCCTCGCAATTTCTGTCGTTGACTATGGTGCGTGCCTTCATCATGGAGCTAGTACTGTCCGTTTTTTAACCTGAATGCTTGTATTCACAGACCGAGAAGAGCCCTTCTCGTTGTGCTTTCGAAGCTGGTCACAGTAATCTTGCTGCCAAGCTTCAGGTTGGTGCTTTCACAACTGTTATCCTTGAAGCGAAAGTCAAAGCTTATCGCTCGAGTGTTTCGTAGTCATGGGAAGAAGGAAATGATGAGTACTCGAACAACGAAGAAGACAACGCTCCAATATATTCGGATCATGGAGGCTATCGCGAAAACAATGGTGGCAAAAGTCGATCGAGAGGTAAACATGCGGCATGTGATGGAGAAATTTTGGATCAATACTTAATATTTGCTTGTGTTACAGACATCGAGGCTGTCCATGACTGGCTCAAGTCGCTGAAAATGGAATCTTACACGAAAAACTTTGAGAAGGACGGCTTTGACACTCTGCGTGGCGTGGCCACCATCGATGAAGACGATCTGATCGACATGCGCGTTAAGAAGGGTCATCGCCGTGTTGTGCTGACGCACATCGAAGAGCTTCGCCAGCAGCTGGCCATGCTGGACGAAAACGCTGCACTCGCAGGCCTAGAGCCGACGTCATC
Organism: Elongisporangium anandrum; assembly: GCA_023337935.1. Taxonomy (NCBI): domain Eukaryota; phylum Oomycota; class Peronosporomycetes; order Pythiales; family Pythiaceae; genus Elongisporangium; species Elongisporangium anandrum. The sequence continues at coordinate 202,004 of JAADXR010000003.1, forward strand.
TCCCACGATCCAAATGCTTCCCCCCGTTGCCAAGGCCTCCCTTCCAATGCTGTCAGGCACTTCAGGTGTGATCTCCACTCCGGGCGATACCACAGTACGGCTCGAGCGGAGAGGCTCTCTGACGTTTATGCAAGCACCACCACCTATGTAAGCACAACAACAGAAGGATACCCACTCGCAGAGCAGGGAAGCAAAGAGGTGCGTCATCGTTGCTGGATTCTCAGTGTATCTGTTGATTAATGTAGACAATAGAGATATAGTTTTAGGCTCGGATGCGGAACGAACTCGTGCTTTTCATCGCGTTGACTTGTCTGCGAATGGACTGCAGCCAGCCATCGTGCAATACGTGTCGGCAAACTGCGTGACGTCACAGCTACAGGCCAACACATGTAGTTTAGCTAAGTAGGGAGTATGTAAGTCAGCGTGAAAACGCACCTCCCGCGTCCTTTGAACATGCGGCGGTGCATGTCTGCCTGCATGCCTTTCGTTGCATTCTCAGCAAGCCACCTGAAGAGCAGGACGCATGATGAGTCATGGATTGGCAATGGATATAAGGCTGAATGAGCTACGTACCCCACACGCTGTGCCTCTGTCATGGGCAGCGGATACTTTTCATTCGGCTTTTTGGAGTTCGCTTTTAATCTTGCAGCTGAAGAACAAGAGCACTATCAGCCTCACTTCGTAGCACCAGCTCCTGCTGCACTGCGTACCAAGCTCTGCAGTGTCTTTGTCCTCTTTGACTTTGCCAAAGTCAGCGGGATGCGTCAACGTGGGCTTGAGGGTGATCGCACTCACTAAGAAACGCATGAAAAGATCAGCACCAGCAAACAAACGCGATCAATCAAGATACGCACGAGTCTTTGGATTCAGCTGGAACGGAGTCAGAGCGCTTTCCATCAAGTACTCGGTCTTGAGCTGCTCCCGCCAGATCTGGTTGCGTGCGACTTCATCGATCTTGGACGCTAGCGACTCCCGCTTTCCAGCCATGATCTCTGAGTCCTTACTTCTCTGCTCTCTGATCACGATCTGAAGCTCCAGACTCCAGAAGCCCACGGGAGAGGCATAAGATTCACTGCTAAGAAAAGCCTGAGTCGTATTAATAAAGCAATCGTGTGGAGATGGGATCTTCAAGCCTAAATACTCCTACATCTTCTCCATGGCCGTCTTGATCACCTTGATGAACTCGTCGCGCTGCTGCACTTCGTAGCCGTTCCGCTTCTCGATCGTGTGTCCGTCGTTGGCCGCCTGCCACTTGTAGTAGATGGTGACCATGAGCGCGTTCTTCTTGAGGCACGTCATGCGAGCCAGATGCGCGAGATTGTGGCACGACTTGATCTGGTACACGTCATCCATGTTGCGCTCAGCCTTGAGCACCACAATGTGGTTCTCCAGAATCACGAGATGCCGAGGCAGCATGCTCACCCTCGAAGCAGCGCCGGCAGTCGGCGGAGCGAGTTTCTTCTTCTTGTAGGCGGAGAAGAACGGACTGCCAACGAATGGCAGCATCTGCATGCGACTGACACGCATGCCCTTCTTGAGCTCAGCCGCTTTGCCCTTCTCCAGATCGTGGAGCGGAGCCTGAGCGCCATTATGACTGTCTCCATTGCCACCGGAAGCAAATGAGTCATTGCGATGAGATGAGGACGAGGACGTGCGACTGCTGCCGCCGCCGACAAAATCGTCCTGCTCCTCCTCATCGTCGTCATCGATGGTAAAGACCTCTTCTTCAGACTTCTGGAACGAGCCATTGCGCTCCGAATTCCCACTGCCCTGCCGAGCAACCGAAGGGCTGGTGACAGGAGTGCTGCTCGTACTCTTTCCTCCCACTGCTGCAGTGGCGGCGGCTGAGGCCGAGCCAAAGGACATTCGGGTCTTGCCAACTGCGGCTTGCTCAGCCTTTTTCAGCATGTCCAGGCTCTCAGAGCCGATTTGAGCGATCGAGCTGCGGAATTTGCTGAAATTGGCGCCCATCAGTGGTGCTGAGGACGGACTGGGAGGCTCTGGTTTCCCAGTCGCAGGAGAAGTGTCGCTCGCTGGCTTCTTTGAAAACCATTTCGTGCTCTCTTTCAACGAATCAGCCGGATTCAACAGCGTCTTGCCGCTGGTCTTGAGGACTCCAGTAAAGCTGGACAGGTACGAATTCGACGTCGTGTGGGCGTCGAAGAGCGATTTCGCATCAAGCGGAGCTTGCTTCTGGGCGGGCAGAGTCGTCGCAGAGTTATCTCGTGATCCACTTGTCTTGCTGGAATCCTCGCTTGTCGTTGTACCGGCAACAGTGGAGGACGTGGAAGTCGACACGGCAGTCTCCTTAGCTGGAGGCGGAGCTGATGCATCCATACATCGGTGGTGCTGGCAAAGCTGGCAGATACCGACGTCATGATCGATCAAGTCGTCGACTGCGAACGCTTTCGAGTGGAACAACTCGCCATGCGCTGCTGCGTAGCCCCCTTGCAGTACACTCACATGCGGGAATCCACGCTTCATCAAGAACAGCACGGCGCTATTCACGCGGGTGAGATCTCTCGAGTAGGCCTCAAAGAACTCGTCCGTCAGCTCAAACGGAGATGGTTGTGGAGGCTTTTGATCGCCTGCGTTCAGCTGCTGCTGGCCGATCTCCCGTGCAATGTGGCCGTAGCCTTGACCCATGACGCACAGATGCACCGTGGACTTCATGGGGTTGAGCGTCGCGAGCACTTGATCAAGCACCTGTGGGTCTGTGACCGCATCCGGATCGAAGTGGAACGCCGTGGGGATCTGTCCTGTGTGGACTTCTTCCAGAGATCGACAGTCGATGATGAAATATCGGATTGATTCGCCTACGATCGGCCCCTGGAAGCTCTGGAACACTTGAAGAACCACTTCCGACGCCGACAGAGTCATCGCTAGCGCAGATCCTGCCACTTGATCCGGATCTTGAGCTACTTCGTGCTTGGAATGGGCGTTGGGATCGTCCTTGGCATTTCCTCCTGCAGACGTTGGAGACGTGAGTGGCACCATGTTGAGCAGGTTGCCTGGCATGGAGATCATCATGTTGGACAGCTCCTTGACGCCGTTTGTGGACGCAGAGATGAGAGAGAACATGCCTTGACTGGATGGAGTGTTCTTCAGAACGCCAACGCCCTCAGCAGATGACGCAGGTGCAGTGTTGACCACTGGCGGCAGAATGTGGCCGGCATCACGTAGCTTGACGCAGAAACTCGGAGGTGTGGCCTCCACCAGCTTTTGAACCCCAGCGATCAGAGTCTCTGAAGGATCTTTCAATACATCCACAAGCGTCTGGGCCATGCAATGACGGAGTTGGTCTCCTTCCATGCGAAGCAGCTTCTTCTCGGCACGCGAGATGAGGTACACGACCACGAAACACATGGCGGTCGATGGAAATGCACGCGTAGCAGCCACGGTCGGAGTGCTTGCGTCAAGCAGAAGACAGCAGTCCCAGGCGCGAATGAGAAAGTCAAACTCTCGCTCTTTCTCTGATTCGAACATGGACGCGACCCACGAGTCAGGGATGACGCCACCGGCACTCTTCTCAGCCTCAGGATTGCTCCATGTGTGGAAATGCTGGTCCAAATGGAACGCGATCGTGGGTGCGTGGTAGAGCAGAAGCCACTTCAGCAGCGGTCTTCGAGCCTTGGCGATCGACTGAAGCGACTTTTGCCCAGCCAGATGAGGGAGAACCCGTTGGCATACACTCGTTAGCGTTGCGATGAGGTCGAGTCGCAAGGGATCGCTTCCGCTGATGCCGATCAGGGGCGCAAACGTAGCGATCATCCCCACCGAGTACTCGATATGCAGCTTTTTGCAAATGTAAGTCGCGAGCACCTCTGCGCTGTCGATAAATTGCAAGCGAATGGCGTCGATGTTATCTCCTGACGCATGCATCGCTTCCGCATGGAGTTTGCTGGAAAAGATAGCGGAGCACAGCGACTCCACGTCTTTGCGGAGAACCGATTGGGTCGGAAGGTCCAGCGGAGTCGTTTGGACAGCGTACATGGATATTGATTCATTCGAGTCTCCCTGTAAGACGCATCATTTCATACGAATGGTCAGACATTTGTCTTCTGAAGACGAAGATAGTACGCGTACATTGAGAGCGTGCTTCCACATCGCTAAACGAGCAGCAGCAGGAACAGCCCCGCCTTCGAGGTATGCCTTCCTCAGCGCCACCACGTCTGCCACCATGAAGTCACAGGGTTAGTTCGTACCATGGAGAGGAGGAGTAACGAAAATCTGACGTACCAATCTGCTCCTGCTCTCGCTGGGCATTCAATTGGCTCTTGATTTGCAGGGAAGTATCGCTATTTTCACGTGAGTTGCTTGTTTGTTGCTGCTGTTTGGCCTTTTCAATAATCTTTTCGAGGTAATCGTCGTCATCGTCGTCATCCAGCGACACTGTGCTCACTCCATGTGGCTCACTGTGCGAGTGGACTGGGATCGGAGGCGGTAAGCTCATATCAGGTGCAGTCTTCACCGGAGGAGGGTTCACGACGTCAGCTCCAGCACTTTCGTCACTGATTTCGACAGTGGAAAGAGCGGAAGGATCACAGCTAGAGTCAGACAGGGCGGCATTGCCAGAGCTGGGCGCTGACCCATCGTCCAGCCAGGACAAAAAGTCGTCCTGCTCACGGCTGCCGATGGATTCCCACGGCTGTTTCGAAGATCCGCCTTGATCCGCCAGAGCTGGCGCTGGCGCTGGAGTATCCTTAGCAGTGAGGGTTGGCTTACCAGAGTCACCAAAGATACTCACTTCGTCCAGGTCCGTGGTCAAGGTCGGAGCAGAGCCTTGGTCCTCCTTCAGGTCGCCAAAAATCTCATCGAAGTCGGAGGACATGGTGCTTGAATGCTCGTATGGCACTCTTTGATGCGTTTTCGTGTGTGTGTGCCTCCGATCTGGAGTCGTTACCGAAAAGCTCATCGGTTGCGAGAAAATAGACCTGCGAGAAACGAACGCAACCAATTCCAAAATTGGGCGTAAACGCATTCAAGCGTCAAGCGTCGTTAGATATGAAGGCAGCTGCACTTCGCGTAAGCACAGACAGCAATTGTGATCATTGTTTTCCTGTATTGGGGATACACCAGATGACTTAGCAGTCTCGCCAATATCGAGGGCATGATTTTAGTGGCTCCCCAGGTACTTTTGAAGATCTGTTGTCACAGCCAACACCAGCAAAGCAGGAACCCAGCAGCGTGATGTGCACTGAAATTGTATGGCATACGACTGAGGATGTCCAATGTTGTTGATCCTATGTTCCACGAGTATTTCCAAATGATTTGATAAAATATTTAGTACTTATTGCACAGGCCAAGAGATGAAATGGTCACAAATCATGGTTTCGCGTTCCTTTTCCCTTAACAGAAGCTTTCCGCGCTCGACACGCTGCAAATCGCTCTTTGGTAGGTCGACCAAAGCGTGAACTGTCTTGCCTGTCCGGATGCTTTCGTCAAAGTAGTCATTAATTCGGCTCCCTGGGCTCATTTATTGCACCATGAACGCTGCAATTCTCCCGTCATCATCTAATGCGATCGTCCTCGACATCAGTTGGCAACTTTGTCATCAAACATACAACTCCAAATTGATACTTGACTTACGGATCCAAAGATTGAGTATGTTCAGCAACCATGCAATAAGTAAAGATTGTGTTTAACCAACATAACTTCAGACATCCTTAACATCGTCGACTTGCAGGCACAATATCGATCAACCGTTGTCGCTTCAGTAAAGTGGACGATGATTAAAAAAACGGAACATGCATGGTAAAGGAGCCATCGCTTGCAGATTCTGACTCGTCCTTCAAATTGCCTTTTACCAGCTCGAATCTGTTGGCTGGACATGGAAGAAAACTCGGACAATTTTTCTGTCCGCACCAATCCCCAAAAGTACCAATATTTGTTCAGATCTGTGAGAAGACCGACAGGAGCTCGACGCATGGCATTCTTCACTCTTGAGGTCTGCCACAACAACGTCAAGCAATAATTGCCACCTTTCTTGGTCATCAATCACGAATCGGAGACCAGCGAACACAACGTCCATATTTTCGCCACTTTGTCAATAATGATCATATCGGCAGTCCCATTCACATTGAAGGGCAGCCTGTTCTATTACCATTCTCACAAGATCAATCGTCAATATCGTTGCACTTGGAGTCATCTCTGCCTTTTGAACGTTCCAATCTGGAGGCAAAGCCACAAGCACATGGATATTACCGTCATTTCGTGAAGCAAGTCAAACGCTTGATTTCGAGCGCGATAAGCCGAATCCATGCTTTCGACCATTAATGCTGCGATACAGTCTGTGATCGCATCTGTTTTTAATTTCTCCACATCTCCATGACTTGACTTGAGCCACGCGTCATTGCCGTTGCCATCTGCGTGTTTTGATAGATACAGTGTCATGCCATCAGAAAGAAATGTGTACTGCTTCTTCCTCTTGATCTCATCCTTGAGACCGTTTACTGTCTGGTAGTCGCTGTTGACCTAAGTATATTTGATTGAGGAGGGAGGACCTCCGTTCCAAGTTGATATGAACCGACCAGGGAGAAACCAAATTCTCGGTACTCCACCGTTTTTATATCTTCCTCACGCAGCTCATGGAGCACCTATTGTGCTTGAGGAAAACGGATCGACATTGGCTTGGCTAAGTCAGTTCCACGCCACAAAGGTTGCTTCGTGCTCACTGCCTTTCGTTACTGAGTTGCCAAGCTTTATTGAGGCCGAATTGCCTGTGCCGATCGGAATTCACCAGCATTTGCTCAAGCCTCATGATATCAAGCCCAATTTTTCTAGCAACTCTATTCAGGAGTTCGAATTCGTCTCCATGCATCGACTTTTGCGATTCAGTGCTGAGCCGCATTGTCAATCCTGTGAAAACCGGAAGCACCGCGAGTTCCTTCCATTCGTTTTGGGGCGATATGATCCGACACGTGCTCGATTTCGTTTTCGCTAATGGCGGCAGGAGCGATCGCGCTGCAAGTCAATCGTCACCAGCGGATTTCATGTTCATGCTAAATGGCATTTGCGTCTTTCGTGGAGAGGAAAGCGCTGCGGGTGACATCATGGTAAGAACGCCATGTGAATTGGGCATCAAGATGACTTGGAGCTATGGTGACGTGCCGTATCTGTTTGGCTATTCTGCTGTGGGGTCCAAGGTCAACTTGTATGCGTTTCCGCACGATGGACCTGGTCCGATTAGCACATATTACTTGGGGACATACTATTTGGATCGCCTTGGAGATCGTCTTCGTCTATTGAAGGCTCTCCTGAATCTGTCTCGACTGTTCTGGGGTATTGTGGCTGACTGTCCGGATACTGGACGACAAGAATTCCGAAGCATCGTGCAGAGTAATGGAGTCGTCCTGCATCTGAACAAGACTCAAGTGCAGAAGGTTTTCCCGAAGCACATGGACTTTGACAAAATCGCGAATCATTTGAAACGCGTGTACGCACAAATGGAGGCGAACCAAATCCCCAATGTGGATCGATTCGTAAGCGTGGATGCAGACGCGAGATGTGTCACACTCGAACCACGCGGCATGCAGACGAAACCATCGACAATGTCGGAATTATTCCGCGCACTTCGAGATATTCTCGAGGCCCTCGTGAAGATGCATGCGGCTTCTTTGATGCACCGAGACATTCGATGGCCGAATGTCATGAAACACAGTGACGGACCAGAGTCGTGGTTTCTGATTGACTTCGTGGATTCTGCCTCCAGCCCTCAAGATTCTCTGCGTGGTGTTGTTTTTAGTCGGGAAGAGCACGCCCCAGAGCTCTTTAAGGGCAATGGAGCCCACACGACCGCCGTGGATATTTGGTCTGTGGGGTATTTGATTTCCTCGATTGACTTCGATGTGTCCTCTAGTTGGTTTGATCGAGGTAAAGAGAGGTGCCAGTTTGAGGCATCGTTGCTGGACCAGGATCCAGCAAAACGACCGACGGCAGAAGAAGCGCTCGAAAGGTTGGCACTAATTGAGTAGCATTATGAGCAAGCGGAACAGCGGAAACAAAAAAGACAAAAGCTATGACTTCGCTCGGAAAAAGATGTGGCAACAGAATGGATCAATAGCAAGAGAAATCAGCTGGGCATGCTGCGCATGGCGAAATTATCCTATCCATGTCTCTGTTGTCTGCTCTTGGACGTCCGAATCATCGGTGCTGAATAGAATACGTCGATGCAACTACTTGAAGTAGCGAATTCTAGTGAAAAGCCAATCAATAATATCTATTAGAGGAATTGAAAGGTGTGACTCCAGTCTGTAAGAGATTAGTTCTACTTCAAGTGTTTGACCACGCACTGATGGTTCTACTTATTTCGCAATTGGGCAAAGGAAGAAAATATGCTAGAGCTGTGCTGCCTGCTCTTAAACAACGGAAACATCTTCACTGTTGAGATCGCGGAGAATTCATCTGTCAATGCCTTGAAGAAGGAGATTGCGCGGGAGAAGCAATTCACGTTTCCCTGACTCTCTATGCGACCAAGAATTTTGAAAACGAGTGGTTACCAACTGCCCATAAAGACAGGTTCAAGCTGCTGACGGGGGAGGTCACTGATGCAATTGCAACGTTCATGTTGCAAGAAGTGGATTCCGGTCGTCATATTGAGGAATACTTTGACGAAAGCGTCGGGTCGGACAAGACAGTTCACGTTTTGGTCGACCTGCCAATGACTGATGCACAGCGTGTCGAGCGTAAAAAGTTGCTTGCAAGGGCACTTCAGGCGCCTAGAATCCCAAGAAAGCGAAAAGAGCGGTTTGATAAACTCAATCCGATCCTGGATGGCGTCGCTGACAAGAGGAATGCAAAAAGATGGAAGGGAAGCGCGGCATATTCTTCGGTGACCATGACGATGTTATCTGATGTCTACGAGCCGTTTTTGCGTTACCATCTTCCGGTAGATCCCGCTGCAATCGCTGGCAAGATTAAGAACTGACTTGGTAATGAAAGTGGAATCGTATGACTCAAGAGAGAACGAGGCGAAGATGATGTTTTTCATTGAACCGATCATCATGCACGTCGTTCATTTATTCAAAGAGGAAAATCCTCCCGCTAAAATGTCAGTGCATGAAGATTTGAGGGGGAATTACATCAAGGCTCAGAGTCATTTGGAATTGCTGCTGACTCGTGGCGACAAGAGAGTCTGCATTGTCGAAGTGAAGAAAGACGACATGAATCGGGGATTGGCGCAGGCAATTATCGGAATGGAAATTATCTCGGAGCTGGACAATCTGCCTGTGGTCTATGGCATCGCCACAAACTATTTCAGATGGTTCTTTATGAAAATATCGGATGATTCAATTCACAGAAGCTGTGCGTTTTTGGACTTCGATGACAACGAATACCCGACTGAAGAATCGTTGAAGACAATCACGGGAAGATATTCTCCATTCTCTCGAATGATGATTGATTTAGCAATTTTCACTATTCTCTCTATTTGGAGGTAGCATGATGCGTTTAAAGCAATATATATTGGAACAATCCTTTGTTTTCGATAGACGAACTTTTATTACAAGATTTCAAAGGAAAGCGCATTCCAGCCGTATTGAAACAGTTTATATATCTGCGATGTGTGACAAGGAGGAATTTGAGGACCCCAATGGCCCAGGGAGCTCACGTAACTCGCTTCGGGAGATGCGAACGACTTGAGCACCTTCGCCAGAGCGCTGGGTCTTGGACGATCGCAAATAGATCTAGTGGCACACAGAAGGCATGAGTGTAGTGCAAAGTCTAGGGCTGATTAACCTACCAAACTCACCTTGGCTGTAGCAAGATCCTTTATCAGTGAATCGTTGGCCTCTTCCAGCTGCTGGATCCGCCGCTGCAGCTGCCGCGTGTCTTCATGAGATGATTCGTCATTGTTGTTTGCACTAGAAGAGTCTCGAATAAGCTGCTGCAGCTGCACTTGCATCTGCTTGGCCTTGGATTTATAAAACACCACGTGCTTTTCGAGATCCACGATGTACTCGTCCTTCTTCTGGCTGCCCACAATCAGCTTCTGCCACTCATCGTCCCTAAGACTTGGACGTGACTGGTTCTCAGCCGGCTGAGCAGATTGTTGCATGGCTTCGAGTTGCTGCTTCTCGGATATAAGCTCCGCTACTTTCTGCTGAAGTTGATTCGTCAGCAAGTCGCAATCCTGCTGCTGCAAATCCAATCGACGGTCAAACTCTTTGCGAGCAGCAATGAGTCCGCTCTCCAGCTGATCGATCGATGCGTTTTTCTCCTCAACCGTGCCAGAGATCTCTTGAACCTTGCTCAGAAGCTCCTGCTCACGAGCTCGCAGTCTGGAGACATCCTCGACGCATTTTCTAATGAACGCCTGAACGGTTTGAGGATCAGCCGGACGAAGTTGCTGCGAAAGCGCCTCGGTAATATCATCAATCGGGGAGACGTCGTTTGTATGTGAATGCTTTTTGATCATGCTGATCTCCTCGCGAGCAGCAGCGAGCTCCGAATCCTGAAACGAAATGTGAGAATTCAAATCCTCGATCAATTCCTCCAAATCGATGAGCTCCTGCTGTGTATCTTGATCCAGGAACTCTTCTTTCGCCTCTTGCAGGCGCAAAGCTTTCAGTTTACGCGTAGCGCGGTCTTTCAGCTTCTGAAGCCGTTCAATCTCTTCGATCGTTCGGTTCTCCACTTGCATCTTCTCGTTGATCAGTCGCAGTGATTTCGATACGTCCGAGATACTCTCGCGCACTGAAAGACTCTGACGAAGCTTCTGCATCTCCAGGGCATTCATACGGCGCGCTGCATCGTCACGACTTTGCTGGGTCTCTTTTTTCTCCTTCAAGATATTCAGGACATTGCGACGTGCGTCGTTGTACTCAATCAGTCGCTGGATGCTTTCTTCGTACACCAGCAAGATATCTTTTTGGAATCTGGCAGACTTAGAAGGTCGAGTGTCTGTACTCGGACGACTGCCACTGATTTGCTTATTTTCCAGCAATCGATCAGCCGATTCTTGCTCTTCAATCACGAGATCGAGTGGTTGTTTGATCTTGGATCGCTGAGAAGCTCGCAAACTCTTGGACTCCAATGAGTCGGTTGTCGTGGTTTGCTTTTCCTCCATGACGGCGTCTTCCAAAACCTGGTTCGCCTTGCGAAGCGACTCAATCATCTGCTCATGCTCGTTGATCTGGCGCTCAAACGTTCTTCTTTCGAGCTCCCAACGGCGCAGGGATTCTTCACGTCCATCCATTAGCTCCCCCTACAGCAGCAGTATAATTACGAACGCGTGAGACTTTACCTATATAAGCGCATGGAGTAGCGGCGTACGTTCTGGCGCTCGAGCTCTTGCAGCTTCGTGTTGAGTGACGTGATGGTCTTTTCGAGTTTCATCATATCGGCGGTGCTGACGCTACTGACGTCACCTCTTCGACCGCTTGAAGAGTGGAGTCGGTCTGTGGATCTCACAGACGTTCCAGCGCGAGATCGCGGCAGCAGGCTGGGTTTCTTATGCTGCTCTTCATCGGGGTTGTCCATCAGAACGCTGTCATCATCGCCATCAAACTTTGCTGTACCTGCTCTTCTTGTAAAGAGCCCACGAGATGAAGGCGCAGTCTTGGGCCCAGGCTGATGAATGTCAAGAGGGATGTCCAGGGGCTTTGGTGTCCCAGAAGAAGCGGATTCGTCACCATCAACGCGTTTGCTCTCATTGATAGGAGAGAGAGCTGGCGCTGTTTCTGTGCCAGCTCCCGTGTTCGACCAGAGCTGACCTCCGCGGTCCAGTTCCTGCACACGCTGGATGAGAGTGTCATTCTTGGCCTTTGCCTCGAGCAGCAATCCCTGAAGACGCTTGATTTCCGCATTCTTCATCTCGAAGATCTGTTCGTCTCGCGCGAGATCGTTCTTGGCGGCTTTCAGATCCTTCGTGAGTTGGTGGATCATTTGGTCATCACCAGAAGACGCAGAGTACGAATCCCCGTCTTGTTCGGGTGAACTTGAGCTTTTGGTGCCAATTTCGCTGGAATTTGCTAATTGTATGGAGGCATTCAGGACCTTAACGATTTCGTTCAACCTCTGCTGGACTGGTCGGCCAAGGGGCTTGATGTCTCGCTCCATCGCTATGAGCGACGTAATCGCTTCCATGGAATTCATCCGCATGGTTTCGACCACATCTTGGACGCGATTTAAAGCTTTCTTCGCCTTCCGAAGTTCCTGCGAACCAGTTTCAGAACTGGTGTTGTTACTCGCTGTTGACGGCCGAGACTCCTTCTTAACCGATACGGCGGTGCTTGGGCGGGACGTTGACGAAGTCTTCTGTAGCTGGGTCTGGAGATTCGCGATTTCTTCTCTCATTCGCGAGATCATTTTATCATCGTTCTTCTGCTTGGCTTCCAGCTCCGCTTCCTGCTGATTCACAATAGGCCGGTTTTTTATGTTCTTGGCTCGATTCGCATACTTTAACGTGTTCAGAGTCTCCTCAAAATTAACCGTGGCAGGACTCACACAGGCGATCATGACAGTCTTGGAATTACCACCAAGACTGTCCTGAAGAAGACGCGTCAGCTTTGAGTCGCGGTATGGAACGTGGACCGCACCGTTTGTAGTCCCATTGCGCTTCTTCTCATCGCTGAGTGCGCTGATGACGTTGCCAAGCGCGAGTAGCCCCTGATTAATACTTACAGATTCCTTGAATCGCCCTGCTACGGCGCCCGTACGCTTTGCTCGCTCGGACCCAGCCAAATCTACGAGATGGAACTTGGATTTGCGACACTCGCCCGTGGCCAGGTCCCTCTGCTGCATGATGAGACTGAAAATGGCATGCGAACGACTGGATTGTTCGTTCATGAGCGTGCTTCCAGTGGCTCGAGCAGCCCCACCGATCAAAATTTGGCGAAAGACTGTCTGTTTGTTCGGAGCAGGCTCCGATTTAACCCCAGCGATGATAATGTTGCCGGCTCCGTCTTCTCGAATCGACAATTGCTATTTACCAGTCAAATATCAGTCCCAATGTCAGTCGAAATATCCGACGAAGGCCATTTCTGTACCTTGGAGGTTGTCTCTGGATGCAGCAGGTCGCGCAGTTCTTCGTTGTAGATCTCAATGTACTCCACGCGCAGGTTGTAGCTCACTCTCTTTTCGTGTTCCTGCATTTGCTTGAAAATCGCTTTGACGACCTAGTGTTTCATCATACAAAACGCTCGTTTTGTGAGACTGGCGTCAACAGAACACGCACTGACAAATCACTACCGTACGCGTGGGATGATGCCCTGCAGCTCTTCGTGCTTCTCTCCACGCGCGTCAAAGCCAGAGCCCGACATCGTGTGGGTCTTGCCGGTGCCCGTTTGACCATAGGCCAATATCGTGGCGTTGTATCCTTCAACGAAACACTGCACGAGCGGAGCGACACACAGTCGATACGTTTCCTAATGGGTACAATTCGACATCCAGTGAGATCCGTATCATCTTTGCTGCACGGTTACTCACGTACTTCCTGTGAGCTGGTGGCGCCCAGCACCGCATCAAACGTGAATGCGCGGTCCTTGCCAACCACGAGCTGTTTCGGAGCTTCTTCACCACTGGAGCTTGAGCTCAGGCCATCGATGGACGTGGGAATGCGGATGCAGCTCTTGGTCTGCTCCTGCTTCTCCTTACCATTGAGCGGCCGGATGCGCACGCAGACCTCCACGGAGTCCGAGTCTTCCGGTCGCTCTCGACGGCTGTAGCTGCTCCTTGTCTCCATGGTCTCCGCACACAATGGCAACGCAACACGTCGCTGCGATTGCGCTCAATGGGGCGCGTGGCTCTACAGCCGAGAGCTCCCGATTTAGCTTCCCATGGCGAGCGACCCTCAGCATGGCGATCTGATTACGGGCCCATCTGGGTTTTACGTCGCAGTATCGCATATTGTGTTTTTCCGATTCATCGGTTCTTTTTGAAAATGGGTGATTGGGTGGGTGGGTCAGCGCTCGCTCTTGACCGGCCCAGTTTGCTTGTGACAGACGCCCAAGCCGGAGCCCGAGGGGGAAGAGCGACCAGAGGCCCGAGGTGAGGACGCGCGCCCTGCTGCGTCTGTGAGGACGGCGGCCCCCAGGCCCAGAGCCCTGGGACCAGTGGCTTCGGCTCTGCTTGTAGCACGTCGCTGCGTGTTCTATGTCTCTGACAGTGCTCCTTTCTTTCTGGCTCCTCAGGCGGTTTTCCCATGTCGACGAACACGGTGGAGACGACGGACGCAGCTGCGGCGGCGGCTGGCAGCGGCAGCGCCTCTGGAGCCACGCGGCTGTCGCTGAATGTGCGCACGCTGGACCAGATGACGTACCCCATCAGCATCTCGAGCGAGGCGTCGGTGCCGCAGCTGAAAGAGGCCGTGGAGATGAAAACGGGCATCGGCTTTGCTCGTCAGCGGCTCATCTTCCGCGGCAAGGTGCTCAAGAACGACCAGGACATCCGCGCGTATGCCTTGGAGGACGGCCACACGCTGCATCTGGTGGTGCGAGCAGAGAACGCCGTTCCTCCGCCTGCAGCCCCAGCGACAGCGACAGAGCAGCAGCCGACGCCGGCAGCCAGACCAGCGCCGTTTGGACCTGTTCCACCACCGCGTTCTGGAGCGGAAGCGGCAGCTGGCCTCCCTACGGCTGCTCGACCACGCAATAACGACGAGCCGGACCCGACGATTGGCGCGATGCCGTCCGGTCGCGTTCTCATGGGCGCGACCATCTCGGTCCCGGAAGGCGCCGACGTGAGCATGCCGTTCCTGAACTCGATGATCGCGAACATCATGAGCTCCGTGCAGGGCACGATGGTCTCCGGTCAAATGTTCATGAACGACGAGCGCGTGCCCAACGAGCCGCCTGCAGGAACGACTCGTCCTGCTGCTGCATCGCTCAATGAATTCGCGAGTCGCAGTGCCGTGCGACAACGCGCTACGGAACTGTTTGGTGGTGCTCGTGGGGTCTACGACCGTCCGTTGGGCTCGCGAAGCCGACGTCGCGCTCAGTCTGCACCTCGCCCGAGAAGCCAGCGAGGCTCTAGCACAAGTCTGATGGCTGGACTCCAGACCTTGCGTACGCGTGCGCGGCGATACCTCGACCGCGTTCGCGGGAATATGGACAACTCTGGTGAGTGGTTCTTTGTATGACTATGGAGTCGGATGATGCTTACGTTGCTGATGGGATATTTAGAATACGATTTTGCCAATACTACAGCTGTGTCTTTGATTGGCGATGCGGATAACGACGCAGAGTTCCTCCAGGCCAATTTGCAGGAATTAGAAGTTCTCATTGATCGATTTCGAACCAGAATGCATCTCCTTCCGGTCGCTCTTCGCAACATGCAAGGCGACGAGCAGAACCAGCCGCTCACTGCGACTGTACGTGCAATTGACACTCTCCAAACCATCGGAGAGGCTGCAGACTCGCTGGCCCAAATTGCACGGTATATGTTCATCCGCCACGCTGGACGCCCAAATGCCCAGGCCGGAGGACCTGAAGGAGACACTGGCCGTATTTCAGTGTCGCTCAGCACCAACCCGATTTTGAATCTGCCCACTGTGGATGAAGCCCACTCATTGCGTGCTCGTCGATCGTCTGGAAGTCGAAGATCAAGCCGCCAGCAGGATGCAGCGAATCCGCCAGCGGGGGAGAATAATAGCACGCTGAGTTCGCTTTTGGAGAGAGTTCACGAATCGCTTCGTGGCATTCATGCTACACTGGAACTTGGTGAAGAGAATGGTGCAACACCAGCAACCGGAGTGGCTCAAGAATCAGCCACAACCAGGAACAATCAGCCTGTCCAGCCAAGTGCTCCCAGCTCAGCCACGGCCGACCCCATGGGAACTCACATTTCCATTCAAGGCATGGATGTCCCGCTAGCATCTGTGGTTGTGCCAATTTCGCTCACAGATTTAAACTCGCAGACGACTGGCTGGAATTTCGCCAGCTTCGCAAACCGATTAATGGGAGAGCTTCCAGCAGCAACGCTGTGTGGTATTCTGGCGAATGATTCGGCAAGCATCCACCACCTGATGGCTCATATTGGATTCGCGCTGGCAAGTGGCATCGATTTGCCGAGAGTCTCTGGAGAATCTGTGCGAACATGGGCAAGTACTTGTGTCGGTGAGCTCCGAGAACAATTACGCTCACGTAGTATTTCGAGAGACATTCTTGCTGAAGTCGCTGCTGACCGGCAATCTGGTCTGCTGGATGAGCTGATTCGACCGCTGGAGCCATTTTTGCCCGAAGCGATCGATTTATTTTTCCGTGCCACGCTCGCAAGCCGCTCCAGTTCTTTTGCCGCCTCTAGCACGGAATTCTTCACTACGATGGCCCGGCGATTTGTCAGTTCTCTCCAAGCGTATACTGGCGGTGATGCTGCTCGCCTGCAGCGTATTTTGACGCTTGTGCTGGTGCAACTGGGTGTCAACAATCGCCTTGCGACGTTCATCATGGAAAGCTTCCTGTCCTGGGCTGATCCTGCCACTCAAACTGGTGGCACTGCCACTACAAGCAGCCGCCAACGCCCTCGTGAAGACCCGACGGTGTCTGGTCCGGAAGTCAAGCGACAGCGACAGTAATTACCTTTCTCATGGAAACCAATCTCATTTTGGTGGCTTTGATTCCGATACGTCAATAGTAGTGATCAGTACGGGGTGCTTCCGTAAAATAGAAATAGTCAAGGCAGATGCATGGACAGAATTGGTAGCGAACGCAGAAAAAGTCTATTATCGAACAAGTTGCGAAGCATAAATGATTGATCACCCCTGCGCCCAATTACTCTGCTTCGTTGCTCCAATTTAGTTGACAAACTTGGGGTAGACACGCTTATATAAGTGGAGGCACACGGTGTCGTGCTGCTTGACGGGCTTGTTGAACACGGCCTTGAAATCACCGTGCGTACCGAGCGATTCCTTGATGTGACCAGTCATGCCGTGCTTGGTGACGAGCTCCACGGGCTTGAACCAGCGGATGTCCTCGGGCGAGTGGAACATGTAGCGCACCACGGCCTTGCGTTTCTTGACCTTGACGGGAGTACCCGTGACGACCACGCGCTTGAGCACGACGCGGTCCGGGTTCACGTTCATCAGCGTTCCCGAGGCCACGAGCTCGTGCGGCACCATGCTGTCTTCGCGGAAGATCAGCACCGACGCCGGCTGGAACGTGACCGGCGCGTACACCGAGGCCACGCACCAACCACTTTGCGGCAGAAAGCGGTGGAAGAGATGCTGGTCGCTCTTCAGGCTCTGGTCCGAGTACACCGGACGGCCACCGTAGCGGCGGAATCCGCAATGGAACACCAGCGGCTCCTTGGACTTGAGAGGGTCCTCGAAGGCCGGAGCTCGCTGGATGTTAAAGTTGAGCACCGAAAGACGGTTCTCGTGCTTCAGAAGCGCGCCCATGATGAGCGGACCGGCCTGCACGCGGGCCTGGAAGGCCTGCACAGGCACGTCCTTGATGTGAAGCGTGACGAACACGCCGGCGGCAATGTAGCCGTTGCTGCCGAATTCAGCGGCCAGACTGGCCGGCTCATCGACGTCGACGTCTTCCATGGCGCTAGCGAACGAGGCAGCACGAGAGCGAGCCGCGTTGTTCTTACGGCGAAGCTCGGCCTTCATGGCCTTCTCGGCATTTTTACCACGGGCGAGGGCCAGACGCTGCACCATGGGGAAGTCAGCGAACTGGAAGAGACGGGCGTAGTCCTGGGGAAGCTGCTCCTTCGGGTCCCAGAGACTAGTACGCAGCGACTTGAGGCCACGGTAACGCGCAAAGCGGACGCGAGCCGAGGTGTCCGAAGGCACGTCCACCTCATCTGGGAAGACCATGTTCTCGCTTTCAAGCTTGCGCTTGGTCTTCATCTCTTCGAAGCGACGGGCACGCGTGGTCTCGTCTTCATCGTCCATGTTCATGTCGTCATCGTCACCATCCTCCTCCTCGGCATCGTCGCCCGTCTTGCAGAAGGCCTGGTCGACAGCTTCGTCGTCCGACTCCTCGTCGTCCTGCATCTTGTTGTCTTCTTCCTCATCCTCATCGCCATCGATCCAGGCAGCCTGGTACGACGACATGCCGCTCTGATCGTCTCCCTTTTTCTGGTTCTTGGCCTCACGCTCGGCCTCTTCCAGTTCCTCGTTCGTGGGCCAAGTCTGCTCAGCCGCGAACGGATCGTACTCGGCCTCAAAGCGCAGGTCTTCCTGCAGGGCCGGGTCGGCGGTAGCCAGCACGTAGTCATCGCCGGCGTTCGCATCGGCAGCACCGTCCATGTCAGCAGCATTGCGTTCCGTCTGCTTGACGTCAGCGTGCGAGATGTGGCTCATCTGGAACGTGCCCACGTCCGTGATGTGGATCAGCTGGTTCACCGACAGTGGCTTGCCGCGGATGTAGCCGCTGACCTGGAGCGTGCCCTTGTCGTCGTTGGCGGCGTTGGGCGTGAAGAAGGCGGCCGTGCCCAGCATGTACGAGCGGGCTTCACGCCAGTGGATGACCTTGGGCGTCATGGTCATGAGCGTGCGCGAAAGCTGCGAGTTGGCGTTCGAGAACGCGATCTTGACGGCCTCGCCGAACTCGGTCTGGAAGAAGCGATAGCCGAACTTCTTGAGATCGTTGTGCGCCTTGGCCGCGTGGCCGTCCAGGCCCTGGATGTAACCCACAGTCGACGGCATGCCCTGCGCGCGGATGGCCGAGATAATCTTAAGGCCGGCGTGGTTCACGCTGCCGTCAATGCCGTTGTACACGGGCAGAACGTACACGATGATGTCGGCGACCTGCATGCAATGGGATCATTAGTCTGCAGTTGGCTACACAGGAAACACTAGATGACGCACCTTGGCCGCGTCCATGGACACAATGAGATCGTTGCCGCACTCGATGATGCACACTTTCTGCTTGTGCTGCGTAAAGACGCCAGTCGTGCAGTTGCGCAGGCCGTTCGCCTTGGGCTCTTCAACGCTGTTGGCGCTGGCCATGATGGATTCTCTGACTTCCGTCAGGTTCGCCTGGTCGCTCAGACCGATGAGCGCGATGGTCTTGGGCGGGCCGAGGCTGCTGCCCGAGCCGAAGCGGCGCTGCAGCATCAGATCCTCCTTCTTGTTCATGCGCAGCTGCTTCTGGCGCTGCATGCGCTGCGCCTTCTGGTTGGCGAGCACGGCGTTAGCCGAGGACGTGGCCTTCATGGGCTTGCGCTCGACCTTGCCGCCGCTGGCCTTGGCCACCATGGTCTTGGTGTCATGCTTGCCGACCTTGTGCTTCTTGTTTTTCTGCTTGAGCGGACCGGAGCGGTGGTGGTGGGACCCCATGGTGCACACAGCGTGTCTTTTCGATTCAGACGCTCATGGGCTAAGCCATCCATCCCGTGCCAATCAAACCTTACTCACCATAGAATTGAGCTCAATTCATTTTCTGATTTCGTCAATTCAAAAGACCTGGTCGTTGGTCGGTAAATTACGGCGTAACCAATACCGATAGGGGGTTACGCTTTTGTGTTTCATCATTCGTACCCTTTCGTGGCAAAATGGCTGGGTATGGCGAAGCAGGCGCGAGTGCCGGCGATACGACGCGCTTCGTGGAGAAGTACGGCCTGGACAAGCTCTCGGCGCAATGGGGACTGGCGGACGAGGTGCAGAGCAAGCTGACGAGCATGGGCATCCAGTCCTTCTTCCCCGTGCAGGCCGTGGCGATCCCCAAACTGCTGGACGTCTCGCAGGATCGGATCACAGACATTTGCATCTCGGCGCCCACTGGTAGCGGCAAGACGCTAGTCTACATCGTGCCCATTGTTCAGCGGCTGCTCAGTCGCGTGGTCTGTCGCGTGCGCGCACTGATCGTGCTGCCCAGTCGAGATCTGGCCATCCAGGTGCACGAGATCGTGACCAAGTTCTGCGTCGGCACGCCGCTCAAGTGCGGCCTCGCGATTGGCCAGTCCAACTTTGCAGCGGAGCAGGCGGCGCTCGTGGGTGAGTTCGAGCGCGACAACGGGCTCTTCGGCAACTCGACGCGCGAGACGAATGGCGGACAGAGCCAGGTGGACATCCTAGTGGCCACGCCCGGTCGTCTCGTGGACCATCTGGAGCAGACACCGGGCTTCACGCTGCAGCACTTGCAGATCCTCGTGGTGGACGAAGCCGATCGACTGCTGAACCAGTCGTACCAGGACTGGATCACCAAAATCTACGCCAGTATCTTCAACGCGCAGGACGTCGAAGAGAGCCAAGGGCTCGTGGCTAATGCCCGTGGCGTTGTGACGCCCATGACCTGCCGTCGGCAGGACTCGATCAACCGAAGACGCATCCGCACGCCGTTGACCCGCGTGCTGCTGTCGGCTACCTTGACGCGAAACCCTCGCAAGCTGGCGTCTATCGGCATGAGCAACGCCGAACTCACGCGCATCGGACGCATTGACGATCCGCTGGCCGACAACGCGCAGGAAGGCGATGCCAGTGGCGACGAGGACGAAGACAAGGGCGACGACCAGATCAGTACCAAGATGTACTCGACGCCGTCCAATCTGGAGGAGTTCGTGCTCGAGTGTGACACGGGCTCCAAGCCTCTGGTGCTGCTGGAGATCCTGCACGATTTCAAGGACATGCTGACCATCGTCTTCACGGCCTCCGTGAACTCCACGCATCGTCTGTCGCGACTGCTGCAGCTGCACTCGGATCACCCCGAGCTCATCCGTGAGTACTCGAGTAGCCTCACGCAGAAGCAGCGTACGGCGCTCGTGGCCGAATGCAAGCTGAAGCAGATCGAGGTCGTGGTCTGCTCCGACGCCATGGCGCGTGGTATGGATATCGAGAACGTCGCCAACGTGATCAACTACGACGTGCCGTCGTTCATCAAGACGTACATCCATCGAGTGGGTCGAACTGCGCGTGCTGGCCGCGCCGGTCGCTCCGTGACGCTGGTCAAGATGGGCCAGATGAAGGGCATGCTGCGTATGCTCAAGAAGGCCGAGAACAACAAACTCATCACATACCCACTCAAGCAGGACCACATGAAGACGCTGGTTCCGCGCTACACTGCGGCGCTGCAGCATCTGAAGGAGACACTCGACGCTGAAAAGAGCGGTAAGCTCTCCTCCACCGCCACGCTGCGATCAAATGACCGTCAGTCCCACAACAACAAACGCGTCAAGGCCAGTGGCAATGATGCCAATGCGCAGGACGGCGAAGACAGTGGCGATCTGAAGACAGCGCTGAACGATGCGGAGAAGAAGCGCCTGCTGTCGGTCCTGTACGAACAATTAGAACAGAACGTTGCCAGCAAGTTGCAGCGCAAGCAATAACTTCGTAGAACTAAACACGTTTATTGATCCTTCGCATTCTATGTCTCCTGCTCTGTTCGCGTATCTGCAGACTTGTGACGTTTGCTGTCTGCATTCTCGTTGTTGTTGCGCTCTGCTTCGATAGCAACGCGCTTGATATGGTACTTGTGCCCCTTGGAGCGCAGATGTTCCTCCCACTGCCGCTTGCCTGTGAACTTGCGATCGCCGCAGATATCGCAGATGTTCTCAGCGTATTTGTCTTCTAACGACGTGGCCTGGAAGTCTTCCGGACGCGCTTCTTGCAGCGATTTGAAGGCTTCAATGGGGCGACCAGCGAGAAAGTCTCGCGCGATTTGGATGGCAGGAGTTGCGACCACCTGCTGCCACTGACTCACGTCGCTGCTGTCGACCTGGTACACTGGAATGTTCTTGGGCACGAACCGATTGCGGATCCAGGAAAGCTGACGGCGAGCGTACTGGCGAGTGGCGACGTTGAGTTGCTCCAGACACTCGTCAAATACCTTGTCCAGCTGCTTCTTCTGCTCGTCCGTTGCGCTTTCATCAGTCGGGATGCCAGACTCTTCCTTCTGAGAGTCAAGCGCTTCCAGATACGGCTGGAACTCTTTGTATCCGATGGCCTGGAGAATGCCCACAGAGCCGTCCACGTCGTCAGCGTTGCCTCGGTCAGCATCAAAGCGAGGAGGATTCGCAGTGACCTGCACGCGCAGCGCCTTGATCTCGTCCACGAGCCCAGTGTCGACCATGGTCGTCACTCGATCGGCCAGGCGCTTGGCGAGCACGTCCTTCTTGGTGCAGTGCACCCAGAGAGCGCAGGCGTCGAAGTACTTTTCGGTCTGCAGACTCTCTTTGGCCTGGCGCTCGATGTGCTCACTGTGAGGCACGCCAGTCTGGTAGAACACCTCGAGACTGCGCAGCACCTTGCGCTTGTTGTTGACGTGCAGTCGACTGGCCATCACTGGATCCACACGGCGCAGGTGCTCAAAGAGCTCTTCCGCCGTTTGGCTCTCCTATTGACCAAAGACCACGATCAGCTCAGCAACAACTCATCAAAGCGGCTTCGTCTCCGCACTCACATTGAACGAGGCGCTGGGTTCAGTGGCTGCTAGAGGCACGTCGTCCAGCAGCTGCGACTTCCAGATAATCGACTGCGTGTAGTACATCGTGCCGCCTACGATAATGGGCACTTTGCCTCTCGCCAGCACGTCGTCGATCACATTGAGCGCCATGCGCTTGAACTCCAGCACGTCGCAGCGGCTGGACGGATCCACGACATCGAAGAGGTGGTGCGGGATGCCCTGCTTCTCGGCTTCCGTGATCTTGGCGGTCGCGATGTCCAGCCCTCGATACATCTACAGCCAATGAATACACTTTGTCAGGAGGCAGAGACCGCAATAGAGCTCTGCTGATGAGCGGACCTGCATGGCGTCGGAGTTGATGATCTCTCCATTGACGGCCTTGGCCAGATCCACCGAGAGCTTGGTCTTGCCGGCGCCAGTGGTGCCCACGATCACCAGCACCTTGCGCAGCGACGCAGCCATCACTTGAGCACTTGACAACCTAAACCGTAACTAACCGTATATCAGTTACCAGAGGGAAATTCGGTAATGGATACCCATAGCTCCACATCATGTTGGTGCTCAATTCATCACTCGAAATGCCACGAACGACACAGACGCTGTCCAGTGTAAAAGCGAAATCCGGCTCATTTGATTCGATACTCTGTCTATCGATTGCATTGACCGACTCTGGAGGAAACAAACTCATCGAACCATTTACGCCACGCATGAGCTCACGTGTTGAATGCTTTGAATTATCAAACGGACAGACTGAATCGCCAGTCCGTCAGGTTCGGAATCCCAGGAGATGAAATCTCTTTTTGTGCAACTCACGCACAGATTGACGCAAGGGAAGTGCTCGTACTCGCGAAAAGCTTCGCAAGAATCGCTCGGGCCAACGAAACAAGCCTCGCGCTCCAATTTCCAAACAAATCATGGTGGATGCCGATAGATACAGGCAGTTTGCTTTCGATAAAGCTAGAGACGGAAGGCAGCGCATGCGATGCAACATTCGCGGCGCGAAACTCTCAGCGAAACCATCGTTGATCAGTTGTCTACTACACCGTTGGATGGTTGACGAACTTCCGTATCAGGAGGCCAATCACATTGGCGCTCTTCGTCCAATACAGCGTCATCCAGCTAGAGGGACACGTGAGCTGCTCACTTGTCTTGATAGTATTCTTCAGATTGCCCACGAGTTGATTTCCGTCGAAATCAACAGAGATGGTGTCTCCCCCGCTTACCCACGCACAAACCACGGCCACATTTGCTCTCCTTTGCGGAATGGGAGCATAAATTGGATTGATTGACTGAAATTGATAAACGTACTAGGGCTCAATAGATCACACTCTGAAGATGATGAAAGTGATGTGTGCAGTGGTGAATGACGGAAGTGTCTTCGCTGTGGATATCGACGCCAGACTAACTGTGAGCGATCTCATGGCAACTATCGTGAAGTGCATGAAGCTTACGTGTCCTGCTCACTCGCTGAAGCTGTATCAGACAAAGCATGCCGATGACCATGGCAATGGTGCGTGGCTCGATTCAAGTCATGAAGATGTGGCGAAGTTGGAAACGGGGGAGATCGCAAAAACTATCGCAGCCTTGATGGTAAACAAAATGGACTCTGCATTTGGAATTGATGATTATTGCGATGAGCGCACCCCGAAGAAAAGAGTTATTCACGTGCTTGTTGTCGTGCCCCAAGCTGAACCAGACGAGAATGCTGTTCGTGCTGCAGCGATAGCTCAGGAAGACAACGGCTCGACAACAAATTGGCTTAACCAGTTTCGCGCCACGGATATGAATTGGTCTTCACTCCCTAAGGTTGCGGATTTACCAGACTATGTTCAAAGCGCCTTGGCTGTTCCGATTGGCATTCGCGAGTATCAGCTGAATAGTATGAGTGCAAGGCTGAATCCCAAAGACCCAGCGTTACTTGCAAGGTTGTTCGAGCGTACAGGATCTTCTCCATGCGTCGACCTATACAACAACGTGCTCAAGCGCATTGTTGATCCAGTAAAGACCGGAACGACGGAAAACGCTTTCATATCGTTTTGGGACGATATGATCCGGCACGTGCTTGATGCGGTTTTTTGTGAATCCTGTGAGTGTGATCGTGGTACAAGTCGACCAGGATCCACTTGATCCAAACGGCCCGATTTCCTGTTCACATTGCATGATGTTTGCGTTTTTCGTGGTGAGGAAAACGTTGTTAATGCCCTCATGGAAGTTGCGCGGCGTGAACTTTACGACAAATTGATTTGGAGTTATGGGGATGTGCCATATCTATTTGCCTACGCTGCTGTGGGGCCTCATATCACGTTATATGCCCTCGTGCGCGAAAACGCGAGTGATGTGGGCACTTTTGAGCTCGGGTCCTACGATCTTCGAAGTCTTGGTGGCCGATTTCGCTTTTTTCTGGCTTTACTGAATCTATGTCGGATGTTCCAATGCATTGCAGACAACTGTCCTGATTCTGGGCGACATGAGTTCAGAACTATTCCCCGCCGCAATGGTGTTGTGGTTTATTTGATCCGAAATCAAGTGGAGAAGGTATTCCCTGAGCACAGCAACTTTGGCCTGATAGCGAAGCATCTAAAACAGGTGTATGCTCTATTGAATGAGGACCAAGTACCCAATGTTGATCGCCTGATGTCTGTGTACGATGATTCCAGGACTATCAGATTTGAGCCGCGTGGGATGCTGGCAAAGCCATTGAATTTGTCGGAATTATTCCAAGCCCTTCGAAACGTTCTCGAAGCCCTCGTGAAAATGCATGCGGCGTCTTTAATGCATCGAGACATTCGGTGGTCAAATGTGATGAAGCGTCGAGATGAACCAAATTCCTGGTTCCTGAATGACTTCGTAGATTCTGTCTGCATCAAGTCCTCGGGATTCTTTGGAAAGTGAGGATTTAAGTCGGGAAGAGCACGCCCCAGATTTGTTTGTATTCGGTCGTCCTCACACATGTGCTGTCGATATTTGGTCCCTCGGATATTTAATCAAGACTTGTGGAGGCGATGTCTACTCTAGCTGGTACGATCTAGGTGAGAGGACCAATTTTTTGAAGCTATTGATGCACGAAGATCCACTGCAACGACCAACTGCGGAAGAAGCACTCCATCAACTGACGATACTTGAAGATCATTACGAGTTAATCCAGAACTCCTCTGCCCATCAGCCCAGCGGTGAGACTAGATCTTGGCAGGCAACAATGACATGTCGTGCGACGTTGATTTGAATAAAGTTGGGACGATTATTGATAGGAAATTATATGCACAGACAGCTTCTGGAGCACAGTAAATCTACAGCGAGAGCAGTTGAACCTTTTGACTTTGGGTAAGAAAACTCACCTGCTTTGGTTTTGCTGCTGCTACTTCACCGTCGCATCCTTCCAGATGAACATGCACAGTGACAATTGCTTGAGCAGCAGCGCCAATTCTTCACTTTGAGCCTCACACGACTTCTGGCAGATGAGCAGGAGGCACAGCGTTCATCGCAGCCGAGGCGAAGGACTCGTTGTACCTCGCAACTTCCGCTTGATGCATGTACGAGTGGTGCACGGCGACGATCCACATCACGAACAGCATGACGGTCTGGAAGATGTTGGCCGACACGATGTCTTCCTTGGACGGCGCCTGCGCTCCATACGGATACTGTATTCTCTCGCTCGGGTAGTCGGACTGCGAGAACTGGACCGTGATGTAGATCTGCTCAGCGATCGTCAGGATGGCCAGCCACACGATTCCGCGGCAATAGAAGCGGATGGGACGGATGTCCGTGTCGTGCGCCGCCTTGAAGCCCACGCAGCCGACGTAGACGCCAAACGCATGGATCATGAGCTCAACGACGCCAACTAACGGGTCCTGGTTGGTCATGTACTGCGGGTAGTCGTATTGGTCGTTGCCGCCTCCGCCTTGGTCTCCTGCTTGATCGTCACTGTTCTGCTGCTGTTGACGTGCCTGCTGGTCGTTGGCCAGCAGAGCGAACTGGCCCATGACTTTCATCGTGTAGATGATGAGCAGGAACGAGCTCCAGAGCTTCACGCGTCGCGCGCAATTGCCCAGCGGCGAGTCCAGCATGAGCGGATCCACGCGTCGCGCCGAGTCCGACGGGAACACAGCGGACGAGATGTTTTCGCTCGAGATGTGCACGATCGTCATGGTCGTTCCGTCCTCCAGCCGCGTGATGGACGTGCCCGTGAGCGCAGAGGCGTCGCTGCTGGGCTGCTCTTCCTCCGGAGTCGGCGTCAAACGCACGAACAAGTGGATCGTGTGGCCGTCTTCGACCTTGTACTCGGCCAGATCCATGGCGTCCTCCAACACGCGGCCGCGGAAGATCAGTCGCTGCGCAGTCACCGGCACCTCCGTGCACTCGAGCACCTTCTGCTTCATGGCGGCCACGGTCCAGTCCAGGCGACATTGGATGTTGAAGAACTTGCCGTTGAGGTCCAGAATGCGCACGCGGATAGCGCCATCCTCCAGCGGCTCCTCTGCTGCGTCCGTGGCGCTCTGTTCCGGATCCGCATCTGCACAACACGCCGCAATAACGAATGAGCTATGAAACGTCCCAGTCATGCCTTGGAAAAACGATCTCACCCCGCGAGTCCGCTGCGTCGTTCGCCTGCGCTGAATCCGCCGCTACCACCTCAGGCGTCTCGTCCTTCACAGTGGCGGCCGTCTCGGTCGCCTGCACCTGCTGCTGCTGCTCCGCGTCGCTCTCGTTCTCGGACGCGTGGTCCGAGCTGCTGCTTGTGCCGCGCGTCAGCGGCTGCCGGTCGTCAACCTGGTGGGCGTCGTGCTCGTCCTCCTGGTGGTTGGCCGAGCGGTCGTCCGGGTCCGCGTTGTCGGCCGGCAGCGCCTCGTAGCGGCGGCCTCTGCGCGCGTTGTCGCTGCCCATGGGCGACGATCCGCCCAGGAACCGGCCCATTATCTCTGACTGCCAGTTCAGCAGAATGGGAGAACGGTTAGAACCTCAGCGAGGACGATGGACTGAGGTTATTTGGCAAACTACAGTAAACTGGATGTTTGTGTATCTTTCGCGTGGCTTCAAAGGAGATCGGTAAGTACGGTCTCCGTGCGCTCATGGGCAGTTGTAGAGAGCTACCACGCAAGTTCTCTTGCATGCATGCACCACGCTGTGTGATCTGGAGGGCGTAATGCGGTGCTAATAACTCACAGTTGCATCGATAGAAAGCTGAACTTTTACAGAATAATCCACTAAGTTCGGCTTTATTGCGACTAACGGACTTAATCGGATGCGTACGGTGCGCTTGCTGGTCCGAGACGTCCATCAATCCATCAGACCGACCGAGATGAAGAGCGGCAAGGGACGCGTGGCCGTGCGCCTCGGCAACGCCAAGCTGAAGGCAGCCAAGCAGAAGAAGAAGCAGCAGCATCACGGATCAGAGCACCGCGCGTGGGCCATGCCGCAATACGAAGAGCTGACCAAGGAAGAGCGCGACATCGTGCTGGACCGCGTGGAGAAGGAGATCGTGCCGCTGATGCAAGCCCAGCCACAGCTCAAGCAGTTTGTGGTCTGCGGAGTCAACCAAGTCGCACGGCTGATCGCTCAGCGCGCGCTGCGTGTCGTGGTGTTCGCCAACAACCCAGAGTCGCTCGTGTTCAGCCACCTGCCCATGCTCTGTCGACTGCACAACGTGCCCATCTGCGTGCTGCATCTGTCGTCCAAGACGCTGGGCAGAGTGTTTGCGCTCAATAGTTTAGTAGTCTTCGGCGTGAGAGAGCTGCCGTCCACGTCTCCCAGTGAAGAAGCAGCAGCCACCAAGCAGCAAGACCAATCAACAGACTCAGAAGAGCAGCCATCTACTGCAGCCTCCTCAATCTCCGAGGGCGAGCGAGCCAAACTAGCTAGCATTAGCGATTTCCTGATAGCGAAAGCCAGCGCGAAGAAGCACTCACTCTAGCTCAATCATGATCTACATCTTGCCATTAGACCCCTCTGTCACACGTCGCAGATAAGCGACCACAGCTCAATTAATGACCGGATGTCACTAAAACCAGTTCATAAAACGACCATCTGGATGGACACCATATAGATAAACACACTAAACTCAGGTGGTAGGTTGATTCTTCATGAGCACCATTGGCGGCAGCATGGCGTCGCTGGCGCCGACGGCTCTCGAGGCCGAGCACGTGCACAAGGTCTACGACAGCATCGCGCCGCACTTCAGCCACACGCGCCACCACCCGTGGCCGCTCGTGACGGACTTCCTGCACGCGCTGGCGCCCGGGTCTCTCGTGGCCGACGTGGGCTGCGGCAACGGCAAGTACCTGGCCGTGAACCCGAATGTGTGCATGATCGGATCGGATCGCAGCATCCCGCTGCTGGCCTGCTCAGCACGCGACATGTACGTGTGCATCTCTATGCCTATGGCTGTCTATGTGGACGACTAGCTAGCTGAGTCATATGCAGGCAGTTCAACCTCTTTGGCTGCGATGCATTGGCGCTGCCATTGCGCAGCGATGCGTTCGATGCCGCCATCTCCATCGCCGTGCTGCATCACATCTCGACGGTTGAGAGGCGCGTCGCATTGATCAGGTGAGCAGCTTGTGGCTTTGTAAGGCTGGATGGAGCTCACATGGCTGTCTAATGCAGGGAAATGGCTCGGGTGGTCAAGGTCGGCGGGCAGCTCTTCATCGTGGCGTGGGCGTTCGAGCAGGACGAGCAGTCCAAGCGGCAGTTCGAGCAGCAGGACGTCATGGTCGAGTGGAAGCTGCAGGAGAAGTATGCGCCGCAAGATGGCGCCAGCCATGCCAAGGCCGACCGCGAGAAGCGCTGGATCGTGTACGAGCGCTACTGCCACGTGTATCGCAAGGGGGAACTGGAGGAGCTCGTCCAGCAAGTGCCAGGACTGCGCGTGGTCGACACGCAGTACAGCCGCTCCAACTGGTGTATGAGGCTCGAGCGAGTGGAGTAAGGGAATATAGAGTCGCCCATTGCATCACTCCTTCGTCGTCTTCCGTTTCAAGTGGGAAGAGTCACAGCGACAGCCATGGACGGACAGGAGAGCAGCGATAGTGGGCAAGATGACAGGGAGCTGGACACCGCAAGCGGCCTGGAAGAGGAGACCAGTGATGATGTAGAGATCGCTCACATCTCCGACACTGCGTGCAGCTTCGTCAGGTGAGCCAACGAACCGCCAAAGACCAGCAGAGCATGAAGTGATCACAATGCGCAGACGTTGCATCCAGTCAGGGGAGCATACAAGAGCCATGACGGCGCTTGTGAATGTGATTGAGATGGCCGACCTGTCGACATCAGCATGTAAGCAAGCGGTGCTGCTAACAGCTCAGATCTTGATGGTCACGAGTCAGCACCAGGCCAGTCTCACGTCTATCATGGTGCTTCCACGGTTTCATCGCTTTCCCAGCCAGCTCCAATTGAATGAAGCTCATGAACGTTGTGTGCTGCTAGGACTTCTACCAGGCCATGCCTCCTCCGTACAGCACAGCTGACAGTTGCTTCATCATTGTAAGTCTTGACATGGTCTCCTGTTCACTTTCTCAACTCAGTCCAAACGCTTTTGCAGGCGAGAAACTATGAGATGGAGGGATCTCTGCCGTTCGCCCAGTATTGGTGGAAGAAATGTCTAGGACGAGCTGCCGCTCAGGCCCAAGTAAAGGCTGATTTTTGTATTGGATTCGCTCATCGTGCGTTTGAGCAGCAGGACTACATCTTTGCTGCTGATGGATTTGCTCAAGCGCTTTTATATGACAAGTCCCGAGGGATGAACTCCTTTCAAGTCACATATCGCTACCTGTTCGCACTGCTTGCGTTTCAGGATCCGAACCCAAGCACCAAGAACACGAGGACAGATATTGCATGGGCGTTGGCTCAAGCTGTTTGTTCGCGTCGGTCACGAAAGCCATTCCGTGAGCGATACGCTGACGAGCATTTCTACTTGATGCGCGAGTTATATTGTCGCGAATTCCTGCGAATCTACAACGCTGTGTTCGCGTGGGATGACAAACCAGCTCGATGCATCTCGCTCTGGTGGAAGCGGTGTCGTCGTCGGCGTGAGGAGACTCATCAGAGCAGTCCAACAGCAGCCCCACTCGCTAATTCTACGAATCGGAAGAAACGGCAAAAGAAAGATGCAGTCCCAGGCGTTCGCTCACGCACACTGGAGCGAGCGCGATTGCTTCGTGGGTCCTCGAAGCAGTCGATTCGAAAGCCCAACAAGAAGAAATCATCACATCTTGTTTTGCTAGAGAATCCAGACGACGAAGAACGAAGGTCGCCATCCAATAGTCCACCACGTTCGATCAATCGAAGCAACAACTGGAATCCACTTCCTGCAGCGAGTCCCGAAGCACTTCAGCCCAGTCCACACGCGTTCTTACGGCGTCAATTTGTCTCTAAGATGGACCGTGTTGAGAGATCACCGACCAAACGAAAACTCCGTGCAGTCAGGTAGGAATGTGATCGCAGGGAGACGCTGAACTCCGTCTAAATTTCATTTTGACTTCGTAATGATGCAGAAACCTTCGAACGAAGACACTCGTAGATGAGGAACCCACCGCTGAAGAGCTGAATAGCCCCGCGCTACTGACGAAAGAGCCGCAAAGAACAGAAGCAGACGATACGAGCCTCTTGGACTTGTATCAGTTCCAAACTCCATCGTCGGAAGCGTTCGAAGTCTCGTGTGGACGTGCACCAGGGTTTGCGGATTTGGATCTCAACGAGTTGGAAAACTTCGTGAGACTCGCTCATTATCGTGCTCGCGTACTTCAGCAGAAGCACAAACCCGTCGGATCTCTCAATGAGCGCATTGTGAAGCCCGACTGGCTGGAGCACTTCGACAAGGTGCTCCATGCTGTGTATGAGGTCAGCGACCACTCCAAGCAGGAGCGAAACCCGAGAGCTCATTTAACCAACATCCATGCGCGAATGCTCGACCAGCTCACAAAGATTCGAGACCTTTACAAACAGAAACATGGTCAAACCATTTTCACTCGCGAGCTTCATGTGCTCATCCACGACCTCAAAGAGTGGAAGCATGAGAACGTGGCAGCTCTCGTCACTGCGATGGAGGACGTCAAAGAGCATGGAGCAAACGAAGAGAAGCAACGCAACTTGGAGTTTTTCCACGTTCACAGCCGGCGCGACACAACAGCTCAATAAACATTATCTTCATTAGCCAACCATGGCGTTTTGTTCTCGTGTTTTAACAAAGTAAGGAGGCACTAAATCACATGTTCTCCTTCGGCGGTACTTCGGCCTCTTTCAGCCGACGATCGCGGATGGTCTGCTCCGCTATCAGGGTGCCGGCGATCATAGACATATTGCTGGTGTTGCTGCATCCGATACATTTCTGATCTCGGTGCAAAACTGTGCCGATCCACACGTTGCGCAGCGTAGTGGCGTTGGTCTTCATATCGAGGCTGCTCGCGGGCAATAGGATTGCTCTCTCGTCGTCCGGATTGAGCCATTGCGTGCGACATCAATGGTTTCGAGGAGGCCGACACCGCTGAGGTGGGATGAGAGTACGTTTGATCAACATCGCGCATGGAGAAACTTCGGTTGGCACCTCCCTGCGCAAGTGCTCTGGGGTCTTGCTCGATACTTTCGACAGGTCGCGTGCGATACGGCACAGCGCTGCGAGACGCGTGCACAGGTTCACCCATAGGAGAACGAGGCCTTCGCTGATACGGTTGGAAGTGGCTGGATTCATGGCCTCCCAATCCAGCAGCCATCATCGGCTCTGAGTAGCGATGAGACGGGTGAGCACCGACCTCTTCAATTCGTACACTTGGTCGAGTCATAGCTCGCTCGTGGCGGTAAAGCGGAAGGCCATCAGGATGGGAGATGTGGCCTCTGGAACTCGGGCCAGGAGCACCAGAGCGATCGTGAGCAATTACGTCTCGATCCAAGCGATCTGAGTACGCGTAGGATTGGCGATAGTCACTGGGACTCGAGCTTGACCATTTGGAGTGAAGCGGTTGGCTTGCCATGTGCGAACGCTGATGGGGCTCATAGGCGTCAGGATGAAATCTTCGCACCACGCTTGGATCTTTACTGCTCAAGTAGCCCGACTGCGTACTAGAAGGGTATGTGTATCTGGAATACTTGGCTTGTGTGGTTGGTGACATGTCTTGCGCTTCGCTGCCATCGTGCGCTCTTTTTAACCCGGCAGTATCTTCAGGTCGATAGCCGCGTTTGACAGGCAACGTTGCTGAGCTTCGCATAAAAGTTCCACGTGGTGGTTGCATTTCGTATCTCGATGGACGCGTCGGTCTTCCGTCCAATTCTTCAGGGCCGGCAGGTCGTTGCATGACTTGCTTTGGAGCAAACCCTTCTGAAGTCTGTTCATGTTCTGGAAACAACGAAACGATCGCTGAGTGCACGCTGGAAGGGAAACACGTGCTCAATAGCTCTTCGTCTGATGCGATGTACTCCACTACATCCATGACCGACGAGAAGATACGCGCTCGGTCTCTGCGACTGCCAGGCGGCGCTATGAACCGCTTGCCAATGCCAGAGCCGCTCATTTCGACTCGCCATCCCATGCGCAAAAGTGCCGACAGAGCATGATTTTCAAACAACCCGATCACGAATTGCGCTTCACGTTCACTGATTTGAATGGTTCGTCGACGTGGCGGGGACTGCGTCTGCGGTCGAGAGTACGACTGCTGTTGTTGCTGCTGTTGCTGTTGTTGCTGCTGTTGCTGTTGCTGTTGCTGTTGCTGTTGCTGTTGCTGTTGCTGTTGCTGCTGCTGCTGCTGCTGCTGCTGTTGTTGTCGTTGCGGAGGAGGCGGAGGAGGCAACTCAGCGCTGTCCTCCGGAGCAACTCGATGGATTTCGGGCTCGGGACGCGGGTCCGCACTGCTCGGTGCAATGATCGGATCCGCTTGCTCGATCTCCGGCTGGATCAGGATCTCAATGGTGTTTTCGATGGAGATCTCTTCGGCATCGCCATCCGCGTACACCACAGTGTAAAGCTGCGTGGCTTCTTCGAACTTGACGACCTGGTGAATCAATGAGTAAGTCAGTCACGCGGTATTGGACAGCAGCCCATCCCTGCAAAAAGGGCAGGATCGCAAGAGAAAGCCCACTCACCTGTCCAAGGAAGCGCCCGTGGCCTTCGAACGCCTTGGCGACGCGGAGGCCAATGAGGTCGTCGGCGTAGATCTCCTGGCCGTTCACAGTGATGCGGCTCTCGTTGTCTTCGGGCGACGATCCTCCGTCTCGGGCCCCGGAGTCCGAGTGGTTGGAGCCGCCGCCGTCTCGTTCCGACCCATTGTCCCTGTCTGATGCAGCGCCGTCGCCTGGTCCGCCTTCGGACGGCCCCCATCGGTCTCTCGAGGACGACGACGCTGAAGACGAGCGAGGATTGACCTGGAAGTCGCGTCCGACGTTGCTCCCATTCGCCGAGGAGACCGTTATCAAGGGCGCCTCACTGGTCGGCGGAGTGCGACGATCCGCGATGGCTGCAGCGACCGAGAGCGACGACAGCGTCGCTGCGCTGTCCTTGGGCTTGGAAGGCGGCGTGACGCCACTGGGATCCTCCGTCGGGTTCGCGCTGCGGTAGGAAGCCGACGAGTGCGGGCCGAAGCGCAGATCCGCCTGTTCGCGAAATCGCCCGTTCCCTCGCGCCACCATCGCGTGGACGCTGACGCCCAGCGACCCCGCGTTGGCACCGGCCGCGCCGCGCGAAGCGGACGACAGAGACGCGAAGGCCGAGAGCCGCACGGGGCTGTCGCTATTAGGCGGCGCAGCGCTGGAAGCCACGGACGTCGCGCCGCTCGCCATTGTCACCCACAAGCTTCGATTCCTTGTGTGCAGAAAACGAAACCTCTATACACCAAAAGAGTGGCCGGAGACGGATTAGCAAATTGATTTTTCTACAGAAAAAAGGTGGTAACTCACACATACCACTGAGTGAGACGGATTTGCAACTAGCTCAGTTCAGGGCCGGATAACGACAGTTCGCGAACTGAAAACCGGATACGTCATGAGCAGCTCCATGGCGCTCGTGACGCTGCTCGGTGTGCTCTACGCAGGCGTTCTCAGCCACGTGAACCAGTACGCCCCAGAACCCTACATGGTAGACCCTGCGTCTGCGTTTCTTGCGTCGTCTCGCGATGACTGCGGCCTCAGTTACATCGAAGCAAAGACCCGGACTGATGACGTGGCTCGTGTCTTTGGCTGTTTCGCTTGCCAGGATGAGATCTTCCACATCCCGCAGACGCAAAAGTATTGCGCCGGCCGCTTCGGTGCGTTATCACCGACGCTAGATGTCTATGATAGCTGTGGGATGGCTGACAGCGTCTTTGCCATTAGACGAGTGGGATGACAAGATCACGACGTTCCCAGGGTTGTACCTTGTGGCCACCGCGTACACCCGCGTCGTGAGCTTGTTCACAGGAAGCAATGCGCTTGAGTGCTCGGTGCCGATCCTGAGAAGCATCAACGTTCTATTCGCACTGGGAAATGCGCTGCTGGTCATCGCGTTGCGCACCAAGACTTCAGTAAGTGCTCTCCTGATGAACTCGTTCATGATTGCTGTTAGCTCAATGGCCTCAATACGTTTGCAGCCTTCGGATCCGCATCCGCTGCTGCATGCAGTCATGATCATCGCCTTTCCGATCAACTTTTTCTTCGCGTTTCTCTTCTACACGGACAGCGGCGCCGTCTTCTTCGTTCTGCTGATGTACTACCTGGCGGAGCGAGTGAATTTGCTCGCGTACCCATCAGCCCGTGGGAGTTATGTGTTCAGCGCTCTGGTAAGCAGCCGTGTGCCTTGAACGCGTTGTGAAGAACAGTTGACTTTGATTTGATCTATTCATGCAACAGAGCGGAGCTGTAGCCGTGATCTTCCGTCAGACCAATATCGTTTGGGTGCTGTTTGTCACTGGCACTGTTGTCGTGCGATGCGTTGAGCTCGCGCACGGCACTTTCATCTACGGGTACGCTTTCGATCGCTGATAATCCTACAAGGTGTTCACATCTGAATCTGCTTGTTTGTCGTAGCTCCACGAAAGAAGACGCAATTGGCGGCAACAAATTCATCATCAGAAACAGGTAAGTGCCTCTTTTGCTGCTGAGAAAAATGAATCTCACGTATTGTCTTAATAATCAGTGCGCGACGGGTCTTCATCAACTTCGTGCTCGTCCTGGTGACCAATATTTTCAGCTTGATCGCGCTCGTCTGGCCGTTCATTGTCATTGTGCTAGCGTTTGTGGGGTTTCTAGTCAAGAACGGAGGAATCGTTGTTGGTACGTGATTCCATCACGTCTATCAGTGTGCTGCTATTAGTTCTGATCGAACTCGTGTGATTGGATTCAGGCGACAAGTCGAACCACGAAGTGTCTTTCCATGCGTCGCAGCTGCTCTATTTCTCGGCGGTGGCAGCAACTGGCTTTGGATTGAGTCTCATCGTACCGACTCAACTTCGAAACTTCGCCGCTGCAATCGCTCGAACTGCAAAGTCCTTTAAAGGACTGTTGTTTATGACGTCAAGCCTGGCTTTAGTATTGGTGGCGATCCATTTCTTCAGCCCCGTGCACAAGTTTTTGCTCGCGGACAACCGACACTACACGTTCTACCTGTGGCGAAAGCTGTTTCTCAAGCACCGCCTGGCCAAATTCCTCCCGACACCGCTCTACCTCTTCTTCGGATGGAGATGCTGGGTCGAATTACGTGAGTAGCTCAACACCTACGAGAGTTTTCCACATTACTGATGCAGTTGTGTCTTGTAGGCAAAGGATGCTCCCCACTGTGGAAGCTGGTGTATGGTATTGCAATCTCCTTAGTGCTGATTCCAACGCCGCTAGTGGAGTAAGTTTGCTGCTTGGATTGAGAAAGGTGGTACCAAAGATTCTAACGACTCCGTGGGCTTACGCTGTCCATAGACCTCGCTACTTCCTACTCCCATTTATCATTTTCCACGTCAACACCGGAAAGGTGAGCCACTCGTTCAACAAGAATCCTCCTTTTGTAGGATATTTGACTGACTGACGTGCGTGCATGGCATGTAGCAATCGCCATTGTTCTTGTGGACGTCCATCGCGGCTTACATGCTCGTCAACGTGGCTACGATGTACATCTTCCTCCACCGCCCGTACCAGTGGGTGGACGGATCGACTGGCAGATTCATGTGGTGATTCAAAGATGATCTTCATTGCGTTGCGAGCTCCAGTGCAAGAGGCAAAAGCAGTGGATTCAATTCATTTGATCAGCTTTTAGAGCTTCAAGCCAGACATTGAAGTGGAAGCCTTGAGACAGAGAACGGCCCAGAACTTGAGTGAAGTCATTTCAAACGTTATGGTCGATGTTTCACTTTCTCTCTTCGTCCTGCACCGCGTGAATTAAATGAGATCGATACAGGACCGGTCTCACAAGAAGCGGTGGCAAG
This sequence comes from Elongisporangium anandrum, assembly GCA_023337935.1. NCBI lineage: Eukaryota > Oomycota > Peronosporomycetes > Pythiales > Pythiaceae > Elongisporangium > Elongisporangium anandrum. Next base: position 238,650 of record JAADXR010000003.1, read on the forward strand.
TAGAGTTGACAAGCACTGGCAGCTGTTCGAACGCATCAACTACGGAAGGCGCAGTCAACGCTGGTGCATCATGCTGATCCATGCGCACTTGCTGACTGTTCGACGAAACAGGCTCATGTAGACTGTCGTTCGGCTGTAGAGCGCGATGATTCTCGAAGAGAAGATCCATGCGCTCGCTCACAGCCTCAACCACATTCTGATGGTGCACTACTCCTTACGGTCTTCTCCATCTTCACGTTGGATGTGGCGACACCTGAATCTGTTGCTACTGAAGGGCTCACTCGCCTTGTCTTGCAGCACGTAGCGTTCCCATTGACGATGCTGGCAGCCTACATGGGCAGGCAGTCGCTCCTCCCGCTCGGCTTGCAGCAGGAAAAGGTCGGTCATGCGCTACTTCGACGTCGTGCTCGTGCTCATCTGGGACCTGAGGCTACAGCATCCTGGGCGGCTGCATCGTCCTCTGCGCACAAGTGAAAGAAAGTCGTATACTAACTGCATCAACATGTTGCCTGTCTAAACTGTGGGGCACTAATAATCTCACGGGTCGATGCTGCCGTACGTGCGCTTGCCGTTCTGCGGCGTGCGGATGGGCGACGACCGCGGCGTGTTGGTCTGGCGCAGCGTGAGCTTGTAGTCGGCGTACTCGTTGAGCTCGAGCACGGGCGCGCGCCACTTGGCCAACATGTCGGGCGTCCAGACCAGCACGAACACGCCCACGCAGAACGCCGCGATGATGTGGCCGCAGATCGCGGCCGGCAATATGCACAGGGGCGACTGGGCGTAGTCCGGGATGATCCGCTGCCACAGCACGTAGACGTTGTAGAGCGGCAGCACGACGCGCGCGACGAACCAGAAGACGTAGGTCGTGTAGAAGCAGATCGTGTGGATCCGCGTCTGGCCGTAGCCCAGCTGCTCGAGGAAGGTCGTGACGTTGAGCGGGATCACTGCCAGCTCCACGAGCAGGAAGAGCGAGAGCAGGTAGAAGTCCATGCCGCAGCCGGAATGGAAGTTGTAGACGAGGTACGGCACTCTGTAGATCCACACGAGAATGCGTTAGTGTCCGGAAGCCAGGCGCATGGAGACGACAAGGATACGTACACTGCGATGACGTGGTGCACGACGAAGACGTTCCAGAGCGGCACTTCGTAGCGCACGAGCACGTACAGGTCCAGGATAAAGTACCCCGAGGCTGCAAAGATACAGAGATCATGAGCCCCAGAGCCAATGGATGAGGTCAACGCAGCTGAACTCACAGATCGCGAAGAGCGTCGCGGCCGTGGAGGTGGATTTGAGCGGCAGCAGGTCTTCGTCCCACTCCTGCGCGCTCAGCGTGGAGATCATGCCGGTGACAATGAGCACGGCATGGATGGTGGAGTTCACGCTGCATACACGCACAGTCAGAAGCGATCAATCACGCCCCACATGGGGACCATGCGCACGTACCGAGAGCACCAGTCGCCCTGCTCGGCGCGCGAGAAGTCGCGGTAGGCGCGCACGTAGTGGGCCGAGGCCAGATGCACGCCCCGGAAGAGCACGGCGAAGCACGCGATGGACGCCAGCAGCACGAACGCATTGTGCACGACGGCCGCCATGAATGGCAAATGTCAACTCGCGGTGTGTGGAGAATGCGATCAGCTGAGCGGACGGGTACAGGGGACGAGCCAAGTGGGGCCGGACCGGAGTGGAGGGTTTGCTTGCTGGGCGTTCCCTCCCCATCCCCTCCCCTCCTCTCCTCTAGCCCGCAGATGGATTAGCGGGCCAATCAGGGAAAAGGTCCTATTGAAGTGGACCAATCAGAAATGCTGGAACGCCTCTGTGCGGGATGTGCAACACGCTAAAATGGGAGCTGAGTTGGATCCCTTGTTGCTCGATTAGGGGGTGGGAATAGAGACGATCCGGAAATCAGGTTTGGCTGGGCTCGTAAAGCAGTACCTTCCACAACGAGATAGAAACGAAGCAGTACATATGCATATCTTTGCGAGAAATTGGATGAATGGCCACCAAGTGGGATCGGCCCGTTTCATATTTTGGTGCGGCGGAGTGAAGTCATCCTTCTTCACGCATTCAAAACTCAAATCATGTGTTCTCACTCTTCCTGAACGTTAGACATTGATTTGCATAAGTGGGCCATCGATACTCATCGGCCCACAGTTGCACAAACCAGACTCATCTGCAATTGCTCAATAAGTCGGTCTGATCCGCACATCCATGGGTCCGCGGATGGAATAAGTGACCGAGGCTCGATAAGTGAATGCGAACGGATCCCTTATGGTCACCACATCGAACTTGGCCAGTATGGCGGCCAGCGCGATCTTCATCTCCATCATGGCAAACTTCATGCCGAGACACATGCGCGGGCCCGCGAGGAAGACCGAGAACTTGAAGGGCGACACATGCAGCAGTCTGCCCGTCTCAGGGTCGATCCACCGCTCCGGCTTGTACTGCGCGGCGTCCGGGCCCCAGACAGTCTCGAGGCGGCCCATGGCGTAGGCCGAGAGCACCACGCGAGTGCCCTCCTTGATCAGCGTGCCGTCGTGCATGAGCGTGTCCTTCGCAGCCGTGCGCGTAGTGATGGCCACCACAGGGTTCAGCCGCAGGTTCTCCTTGATCGCGGCTTCCAGATACGTGAGCTTCTCGACGTCGGCCATGCTAGGCACGGCCTCTTGGCCCTGGGCCAGCGCTGGCAGCTGGTCCGCGATCTCCTGGCGAATCTTCTCGAGCACTTCCGGATGCCGATTCATCATGAGCAGGAACCAGGACATACCCTGCGATGTCGTGTCTCGCCCTGCAGCGATGAAGCTGATGGTCATGTCTCGGATCAGCTGCGGACTCGGAGGCGCTCGCTCTCCATTGGCGTACGTCGTGCCTTCCTTCTCCAGGAAGAGCGAGATGAGGTCCTTGCGAGACGCATCCTGTGGCGTCGTCGTGGCCTCGATGGACTTGGAGATGATGCCGTAGATCGTGCCATTGATCAGCTGCAGATCCGTCTTCATCTGCTTCTCCAGACCGAGACTGAGCCACTTCTTCAGGCGCCAGAGCCACATGGGCTGCTGCAGGCGGAACAGGATCAGCTGCGACGCTCGCTCGAAGGCGTCTAGGAATGCGTGGTGCTCCAGAGGCGACTGCAGGCCCTGGACGTCCACGCCAAAGCCGATCTTGGTAAAGATGTCCATGGTGAACACGTCCAGCAGTCGCTTGACGTTCACCACCTCGTCCTTCTCCGCCACTTGCGCTAGTCTCTCGCAGAGCAGCGCCGTGTGGCTCCGCACGACGTCCTCCATGGAGCCCCGCATCATCTGCATCGAGAACAAGTGTCTCGCGGTGTTGCGCTGGTGCAGCCACTTGGCGCCGTCGACCGCGAAGATGCCCTGGCCCAGCACGTCCTCCAGCGCCAGCGACGTGAACGGGCCCTTGACGAAGTTCTCGAAGTGGGTCTTGAAGATGTCCTCGGCCGCGTGCTCGTTCGCGAACACCACGGTGGGTGGCCGACCCAGCACCTTGAGTCTCCAGGGCCTGCCGCCATGGCGACGGCTCTCCTCCAGCAGGAAGTCGTAGATGCGCTTGGTCTGGCGCAGCAGCACGTACAGCGTGTTGCGGAACACCGGCAGCCAGTACTTGGGCGTCGGTAGATGCTGCACCGCGCGCTCCTGCTCGCTGGGCCACGCCACGTAGCCCAGCAGCACCAGCACACACGACCAGCCGACCGCAGAGGGCGATACCGCCAGCATGAGAACGTTGAGCTGCGATGGATATGAGCCAATCAGCACGCGAGTGAGCCCAGCAAGTCGCCGACCGACGTGAAGAGACGCAGCGGTGGGTTCGCATGGAAGGAAGAAAGCCTTTTGTCGCTCTTGAGCCATGCAGAGTCAAGGCGTTAGCGTGCTTCAAAGCTCATTGCGTGGCCGCATGGAAGGATAGAAAGATATCAATGGATCCATTTAAAAAGCGTGGAAAAAGTGCTGCAACGTACATGTGCGTTGAGGTTGCCCCCATGAGAGTGCGGTGCTGCAGCAGTTCGCTAGCTGAGCGTCTCACTATTCAAATCGCCACGCCCAAGACACTCGATCACTCTAATCCATGTGGACATCGCTGGACTTCGCCTTCAGCTCGTGGAGCTTGCTGCTCGCCGCGCTGGTCGCTGGCTGGTACCTGTTCATGCCGGACAAGCGCGTGCGGGCGCTGGCTGCACTGCCGCGTCCCGCGTCTACGCTGCCTTGGCTCGGCAACACGCTCGACATGATGTTCTCGGAGCGACACCGCATCCACGACTGGTTCTACGAGCAATCGGAGGTGAACGGCTTCAAGCCGTGGCTGTTCACGTGTCTGGGCCGACCGCCGACCGTCGTGCTGAGCTCCATGAACGCGTTCGAAGACGTGCTGCGCAACCAGTTCGACATCTTCGTCAAGGGCGAAGTGGGCCGTCTGCTGGCCGGCGACTTCTTCGGCGAGGGCATCTTCGCTGTGGACGGCGTCAAGTGGCTGCACCAGCGCAAGACGGCGAGCCACCTCTTCTCCATGCAGATGATGCGCGACATCATGGAGAAGGTGATCCTGCAGCACACGCTCGTGCTGTGCGAGATCCTGGACAAGGCCCACGCCCAAGGCGAGCAGGTGGACTTCAAGACGCTCATGGACCTGTTCGCCACCGACGTGTTCGTGCAGATCGGCTTTGGCGTAGACCTGGGCTGCCTCAAGAACAAGCAGGCCAGCGAGTTCTTCCGCTCGTTCACCAACTGCGCCACCGCCATTTCGTACCGCATCCAGCAGCCCATGTGGCTCTGGCGGCTCAAGAAGCTGCTCAACATCGGCTCGGAGCGCAAGCTGCGCCAGGATCTCAAGCTCGTGAACGACAAGATCTACTCGGTGATCGAGGAGTCCGTCGCTCTCAAGCGCGACGGCAAGATCGAGCTGGTGCAGAAGGACTTAGTGTCGCTCTTCCTGACCAAGGACGCCGACGAGTTCGAGGACGAGAGCGACCGCGTGGAAGTTACGCCGCAGCTGATCCGCGACATGGCGCTCAACTTCATCGCTGCCGGTCGAGGCACGACTGCTGTGACGCTCGACTGGTTCATCATCATGATGAACCGATACCCAGAAGTGCAGAAGAAGATCCAGGAAGAGCTGCGCACCAAGATGCCGCAGCTGGGCAATGGAACCAAGGTCGCTCCCACGCTGGAGGAGATCGCGCAGCTGACGTACTTGGAGGCTGCCATCAAGGAGAGTCTGCGGCTCAATGCCTCGGCGCCAATGAATGCGCGCACCTGCAGCGAAGACACGACACTGAGTGACGGCACGTTCCTCAAGGCAGGCACGCGCGTTGTCATCCCGACGTACGCTACTGCCCGCATCAAGGCCATTTGGGGCGAAGACGCGGCTGAATTCAAGCCCGAGCGATGGATCGACCCCGACACGGGCAAGCTCATTCAGGTATCGCCGTACAAGTACCTGGTCTTCCACGCTGGGCCGCGCATGTGCCTGGGCGTCAAGTTCGCCATGATGGAGCTCAAGATCGCACTCGCCGCCATGATGAGCAAGTACGAGTTCAAGACCACGCGCGATCCGTTCGAGATGACCTACATCCCGTCGCTCTCGCTGCCGGTCGCGGGAGATCTCTTTGTGACCTTGGAGCCTGTGTCCTCGAAGACGGCGGCTGCGGGACCGGCTGCTGCTGTTGGAGCTGCGTAGATGTCTTTGCTTTTCTTCATGTTGTTTAAATTGAAGTTCTTATCATATCTCTGTGCTGCTCTTACACTCTACTGCTTCCTGTACGCCCGTCGAATGAGGATGATCGACGCGCCGGAGAAGATGATGCAGCCGCCCAGGATGCTGTAGCCGCTCACGTGCTCCTTGAGCAGCGTTGTGTCCCAGATCAGCACAAACACGACGTCGAAGTAGCGCATGACTGAGGCCACGCCGGCCTGCTCCAGCTGCACGCCTCTCGTGCTGAAAGACTGGCCGATGTACGAGAGAAAGCCACTGCTCATCAATGCCCCCATGATCTGAGGGGAACGTGGTGGTGAAAATGGCTATAGAATCAAAGCCAGGTGTTGAGCTCCACAACCATTCCAAAGCTCTATGAGGCTGAAGACTGATACGCACCACATTCAAGACTGCGAGAGTGCAGACGGAAAAGGCGATGCCGAAGAGCAGAAAGTAGTTGATGATGACACGGTAATGGAGCTCGTGCAGCTTGCGCATGGCGATGAACACACAGGCCTGCGCGAACGAAGCCGCGAAGGCGCAGACGACAGCCATGGGGTTGTTCTCTTTGCGATCGGCGTCCTGCGGGAAGAGGAAGGCTGGCCGTGTGACGAACATGACGCCGCAATACGAGATGAGAGCGCAGACGAAATCGAGTCGTCCGATCGATTCGCCCAGCACGATCGCGCCCTAGACAAGAAACGATGCAGTCAGCAGCAGCCCGCATGGTCTGAAGGGCCGGTTTTCATACCAGGATGAACGTCACGACTGGACTAGTGAACATGATGACCATGGCGTCTGTGAGCACCATTTGCGAGAGAGCGTAGAACTGGAGATTCACGCAAATGGAGCCGATGAAGCAGCGCAGCAGCAGCGTCGTTCGAAGCTTCGTTGGGACGAAGACGCTGGTTTTCTCGTAGCGGAGCATCAGCTACAGACATCAAACATGTTGCGTTAGCATGATGACTTGGATCTGCATATGAAGCGCAACGGACCGAGTTGAAGATCCAGGAGATCCCGAGGCACCAGAAGACTGCCTCCTGCGACGTCACTGCTCGACTCGCGTACTTGACACAGACCGACGAGAGACTGAAGTTGAAGGACGCAAACCCAATGTATCCCAAAGCTCGCACGCGATTGAAATTGCAGCCCAACTTCTTGGCGAGCCAGCTCTCCGGTGGTGGAGCTACCACGGGCGTGGCTGCTGCGGGGTCCTGCGAGCTGCTGGAGTCCTGCAGAAGTGGCTGTTTGTCATTGCTTCCCTTGGTCTCTTCATCACTGCTGGTCTCGTCCTCGTCCTTCTCGATCTCACTCGCTTTGGAGAACTGGAACGGCTTCTCCGTCGGAGCCACTTTGGATGGAAAGCTCATGGAAGCCGGCAGGGTTCTCGGTCAATGATCGCGGTGGCAATTACGAGACTGAGAAAGACGACTCTCGCTGGCCACTAAACACATCCGGGACTAGCGACAGAAACAGACAGTCAGCCAGACAGGAGAAGGCCGATCGCGTGACTGGATTTAGACGCGCTCTGGTGTACACTCATCAATTGCGCGCTGGTGCCAGTCGCCAAACGTCGCGACTTTTCAACGCAAGAAGGAGATCTTAGGGAGAAGGCCCAAGAAGCGAAGTCTGATCTCATGCCGCCCAAGGAGGCCGAGTTCACTGGCCGCGATGGCGCCAAGCGGCTCCAGCGGCTACAAGCGCTTTGCTCCTCGAGTCCCAACGACCAAAATGCATCGGTGGATGGAATCCTGATCGTCGGTGGAGTGGACAGCTTCCACTGCATGACCTCTCAAGCAGTGCTCAAGTATCTGTTCCTGGGCAGCTCTGGGCAGGAATTGCTGGGCGCGCAGGTCATTTCGCAGGAGTTCGACCGTCTTGAGGACGTGATCCTGCTCATCACGCGACAACAAGTCGAAATCTTCTACTCGTCCGAGAGCGACGCCGCTGTGAAGATTCTGCCCGTGCTTTCGCAGACACGACACGTCACGGAGCACGTGGTTCACGACGGACTCGACGTCGATGACCAGGAGACACGCAAGATCGCAGCGTTCAAGCAAATGGTGCTGGGCGTCCAGCGGATCGGAATCCCGTTTGGAATTGATGACCATGGGAAGGACCTGGTCGATCGCATGATCCCGGAGAAGTGGCCGCTCATCCAGTCGTACGGACTGGAGAATGAGGTCACGAACAGCAAAGGCTTCTTCACCATGAACCACACGGTCGTCAACGTCTCGTCTGCTCTGCGCGAGGCCATGGCTGAGCTGGACGACTTCAACGCCAAGCGCATCGTGCAGGAGGTCGAGCCTTTGATGACGCACCATTTCCACCAGTTCCTCACCAAGTTGGATACTGCGGAATCCGCTGCGGCGCGAGACAGCCGACCGGAGACCGAGATGGGCGAGGATTTGCTCAGCTTCTACGAGTTCGGCACCATGCAATTCGATCCTCGGGGACTGCAGACGGCCCCAACACGCGGAAGCCGAGTGCTCTACGGGAAAAGGACGAGTCTGCTGTCAAACAAGTCCTCTTCGTCTGCGTTACTGGCAAACTCCGGCGGAGTGAGCTCATTTCCAGCGACGCATATGCTCGTGCAGACGGAAGATCCGTTCACTGGTGTCCGATTCGCCCGCACGTACTTCTTGTCTACGGGTAAAGTATGTAAGCGGATTGTGGATGAAGAAGCGCTCGTGCATCCGTCAGCTAGTCAACTGGACAAATATGCTGACATGAGTAAGAATACTATCGACACAAAGCTCTTGATTGAGCTTTACATCATCCTGCTACGTGGATTTCAATTCGGAAAGCGTGCTTTTGTGAGCGAACGCCATCGTCAGAATGGTCGCTGGTCTGAATCCGTTGCGTCCGTGAAGCGCCAAGTGGTTGAGGTCATCAAAGATTACTCTCGGCAGCATTCGAATCCGCTACAAAAGTTCCAACTGCCTCCTGGATTCCTTGACGAGCACCTGGAGCTGAACGCTGTTGTCCTAGACGCATGTGGTCGAGAGACCGAGAGTTCTTGCAATGGTACGTCCACTGCTACGGACAATCAATGGCTGATAGTTCTCACTCTCTTAATCCTGGTTTGTCTAGATTGGGAGCTGGTGTACGTTTCCCTAAGCTTCACTTACGTCCCAAGTCAGATCACTCCGACCGAGACGCTCGGGTCTGTCACTGTAGGAGATACTATCCTCTACAAGCAACAGAGAGCGTCGGTCCAGCCAAAAGCCAGTGACAACTCCTTTATCTGCGTTACCAAGTCGTTCCCATACTTTCGCTCCTGGATCCAAGCCAGCCAAGAAGCAGACTTTGCACAGGCTTTCGTGAAGACGCTGCAGTCGGAATTCATGCTGCAGAACGAAGCCGTGCAGTTAGGAAGACCGCTTGCCCCCATGGACGCGGTAGTTGAAAGCTCAAATGCAGAAGACGATGCACGAGGGCAAAATGTGACGCTCATGGCGCTTCCTAGAGCGACGATTCTGCTGGATTCAGAAGAGCTGCCAGAGCTCACTGGAGTCATGTACCTGTTCACGGGCGGCTTTCTGCTGAAATCTGCTCATGTGAATCCGCTTTTGATTTCGTTCGCCAAACATCTTGTGAGCTATGGGATCTCAACCACCAAATACGACCAGCTTGTTCTCCTTCGACTGGAGCTCAAAGCAGATGAGGATGCGCCTGTACGATCGCTAATGCATGGAGACCCTCTTCCATATGTATTGATTCTGTCTTGTATGCATAGGTGTCCGAGGTGCTTCCCTTCCATTTCAGCTCGAATGTGATCTACCTGCCTCTTCTCTCTGGCACAAGGTTCCAGGAAGAGATTCTGCATGCGCTGACGACGTGGAAGGCCACGACTTCTTCGCTGAACCTTCATTTCTTCCGTCCTCACGAAATGAAAGAGCTGGATGGAGAGACACCTCGTGAGGGCAATAGTAGCAGATCAGCGGAGTTGCCTGTGCCCGTCCAGAGGACGTGCGATCAGCTGGTGCGAAGGAAGAGAAATGCATCCAAGGATGACAGTGAAGCCGTTGAGTCGCTATTCCCAACGTGGTTTATTCCAAAGGACTCGAATCCAGTCACAACGCTACAGAAACCGAGTCAAGATCCGGAAAAACTGTGCGTTCCGGTCACTTTGGTCATTGGCATTCCAGGCAGCGACGTCGCAGGGATTTCACGCTCTATCCGCGAGCTTTCGTCAACAGGCAACAACTGGAGCCATGTATTCATCGACATGAGGGTCTCTTCCGACTCAAAGACCAAGCTTGAGGCGCTGACCTTTTCGAATGTTCAAGCGAAACTTGTAGAAGCCTTACAAGGAATTAAACACCAAGCTCCTTGGACGTCTCATCCACGAATTTTACTCTCTGTCATCGGGTATTTTGACGTCCTCACAGTTGCAGCAGCCATTAAAACCGTGAAGGCTCCCATTCCGTGCAAGACCAGTGCTGTGGTTGCGTGTGTCAGCGCTATTGGTCTGTATCAACCTGATTGTATGGCAACCCAGCGACCATACCCAAAGCTTTTTGATCAAATGACGGCTGGATTTACGACCCACATTGTGCTCACTCACACTGCAGAGCTCCCACCAAGTCAGCTCGGACGGCTTCGGTTCCGAATGGACCAGGTTAATCCTTTCGCGGACATTCAAGTGCTGTCACAAGACGTTTTCGAAGGTCCCATGATGTCTCTGTGTGCTGTGAATCGATTCGAGAGCGTCTACTACAAGCAGTATCGCGATATTCATTTCGCTAATTGGGACAAAGATGCCGATTCCTGGAGCATGTACGTGGCAGAGCTCGAGTCGAAACTCAAGCCCGAGTCAATTCGCTTTAAAATCGCTCCAGGAATGGATGCTTTGCGCTTCCAGCAGTTGGTGTGCAAGGAATTGACGCCTTTTGCGAAATCTACCAAATCTATGGGGAGCTCGCAATGGAAATCCAGTGGGAAAGGAATTCGAATCGCTCAATCCATCGCGGTTGAGAAGCTGCTTGGCTCAACTAACCATCCAGCCCCAAACAGTAGCTCCGAGGACGAATACGGATTGTGCTGGTGCGTTGACGGTCGTGTCGTGTTTGCAGACGACCCGACAAGCGTCTACACGTACGTTTCCACTGGTAGTTTCACCCGTCGTCGCCATCAAATCTCAAACCAACAGAATCCAGAGATTGGATTGGAGCTAGTAGTCACTGGTTTCGGACTCCGACCGAACAAGATCCGCAATCTGTTGATGAATTGTTATGCCCCAATCGAAGAAATGGCCCAATCGATTCGCCACAATCTGTCAGTGAGCATGGAAGAGAAGCGAGCGATCCAAAAGGAGCATGTAAGTCATAGGGAAATCAACGTAATAGCTGTGGTAAAAGAGCTCATGCCTGCTTTGGTTTTGCATTCTAGGCCATGGACCCACTGCCCGAAGGGTATTTGTTCGACGGAACGAACTACGTCGACTTCTTCGGCGGAAGGTACGAATTCCACCCCGACATGCCAAAGTTCATTGAAGCGCACGTGGCGACGACCAATGAAAACGCCAAACAGGCCAACATCAAGGTCGAAGAGCATCGAAAGGTCCAGCAAACATACGTTGAGCAACTCATCGAATAGGATTTAGATGTCAACCTATTTTCTTTTTTACCTAAAAATCGGCAAAGAACTTTGCGTTGTCTTGTGAATCGATGCTTTCTGCACTAGAAAGCGATTCGTTCATCCATACAGGAGGCATAGAAGAGTTATCAGCGTTTGTGCTTCCATCTTGATTGTCCAGAGGGATGGAGATCACATTTTGGCCTTCGATGATTCGCTCCCAGTGAATATTCTGAAACCACGGATGAGTCTTGACCTAGAATGCATTCAACAGACTTGAGCGACGTCCGATGTCGTTCATAGGATAAATATGCTCACCTCATCTGCTCCATTTCTCCCCAGACGATCCATTTGGTTCGTACTCAGCAAGCCCCTGGCATTTTAACGTCTTAAGATATTACGCCTTCATTCCAGCAGGGCTTTCTTCTTACCTCAGTAGCGACCGAAGCTCATTGCTAACGACTGGCTGGCTGCCTGGAAAGGCTGTGTCGTCAGAAGCAACACGTGCAGCTGTTTGCGTAATGGATTCAAAATACTGCTCCAACGTTTGCTGTGGGCCAGATTGATACTCCCAAGGCGGGCGACCGAAGACCGTTTCGAAGATCACAACGCCTAGGCCCCTGACATATCCAAAGCACAATGCATCTGAGCAAACAGCACCTCATGGCGCCATTAGCAGCACTCACCACCAGTCCACACTGAAGTCGTACGGCGTTCTTGAAAACACTTCAGGCGCCATGATGTAGTGTGTGCCACAGAACGATCGCGTTCTCTGGTCTGCCTCCAGCTTCTTGGCCAGACCAAAGTCGATTACTTTGACGTGGCCGTGTCGGTCCAGCAGCACATTACCACTCTTGAGGTCGCGATGGATGTAGCCATGTGCATGCAGCTCCTGCACTGCCAGCACGATCTGTGCTGCCACAACTGCTGCAAGCTGTTCCGGGAAGCGCCCAGCCATGCTCTCGCTTCTGTAGGCACGCACGCACTGGTACAGGGGCCTGCCGTCAAAGTGCTCCAAGAGGAAGCAGTGGCAATCGGCATCCGTCGTGATCGTGGCGAACGAACGACAGAGGAACGGACTGCGGATGGTCTCTAGAATGCTCTGCTCGGCCGCCAAGCGCTCCAGCTGCTCTGACTTGGCCAACTTGCTGCGTGGGATCCGCTTCAGTGCTGGAATTGCATTAGATAATCAGATAGGTATCCACGCAACAATGGCTTGTGTACGCACCGTAGAAGGCACCAGTCTGTTTCTTGCGGCACAGGAAGACGCTATAGAGTGACGCACACAGTTGCGACATCAGTTTTAGCCACAGAACTCCACAGAGAGCGCTGCGGCTTGCCTAGCATAGCCGCCTTTGCCCAGCGCATGCAGCAGCTCCAGGTCCTCCATCTGCTCTTCCAAGTCGACGACTCAACAATCGGCTACCGTTTGGCAGTTAGTCGCGTGAGTGGATAAATTTAACCGCGGCTCATTCGTAGCCAGGAAGCCATGACGGCCATGCGCGCGCGAATGCGCAAGGAGATCGAGATGCTGGAGAGCGATCCGCCGCACGGTACGTGGCCATTGCATAACTGATTGGACTGAGCCATTGGCTTATGGGTCTGTGACCGACAGGAATCAGCGCCTGGCCCAAGGACGACAAGATCGACCACTTGGAAGCGCGTACGTCCAGCAGCTCAATGGCAATTGGTTGGATAGTGAATGAGATGTTTGAGTGTTTGTGATAGAGATCCTTGGACCGGACGGCTCTCCGTACGAGAAGGGCGTGTTCCATCTGGACATTGAGATCCCAGAACGGTCGGTCTTGTTATCGTGAAAGGCGATTCGCATCCATTCGCTCACGATTCCTCATGGACAGGTACCCCTTTGAGCCACCAAAGGTCCGATTCACGACACCGATCTACCATCCGAACATTGACGACGCTGGACGCATCTGCCTGGACACGCTGAAAATGCAGCCCAAGGTATCAGAACGCATTGATTGGTATTTGCATCTGCTGGTCTGGTGATAACATGGCTGCTGAAATGCGCAGGGCTCTTGGATGCCGTCCGTCAATATTAGTACGCTGCTGACAACGATCCGACTGCTGATGGCTGAGCCTAATGCCGATGATGGACTCATGCCTGATATCGTAAGAGCCTCATTCGGTCCATGAGCCTGCCAATTGATCAATGACATACGTTGATTCTTCTTAGACCGATATATTCAAGCACAACCGAGAGCTGTTCAATCGCAAAGCGACTGAGCTCACGATGCAGCACGCTCGGAAAAGCGCGGAGACAACGCAGCATTTCTCACAAGCTGTCGCTCCGAAACCCACAGTTGAAATGGCCTCTAATATTGAGAAAGACCAAGTACCGACGCCTAAGAAAGCAGCAGCCAAAGCCCAGCGGAAGGACTCGATTGAATCAGAAGACTCCTTCAGTGACGGAGATTCGAGTGATGAGTCAGATGCCTCCAAAGAAGATGAAGATGTGAAACAGCAAGCTAGCAAGCGCCAACGGCGGAATTAGCTTCAGGGGAATTGAATCCTTCATCAAGGCCTCAAGTACAGATTTTCATTGCTTGCTTAATTTGATATTATTGACTACAGCAACGGCAACTACAGCTAGTTTGCACGACAATGGCATGAGTGTCGAGATACATAAAGCAATAACACGTTCGTCAGGGCTTGCTTGCCAACCCGTCAATCGCAATGTGCTGGAGACAAGCGCAACATGAGGAATTGGCATTCTGGTGCAGATAATTTGCAATCAATGCTCTTACCTGAGAGGATGCTAAACTCTCGAGGATTGCAGGTCTGGTCTTGCAGTGCTTGAAGCCATCGCGATTGGGTTTCTACAAGGCACATGATGAGGCATCAGTACTGATAGCGATGCGAATAAGCTCTGTAGATACCTTGGTCATTTGGATTGTGTCAATGTCTTCTACCGCCTTGGGCTTGTAATCCAGCGGCTCCAAGGTTGCTGGCAGCTCGCGCTTGGACTGCCCTCGATCATTTTTCCACTTGGTTGCCATTAGGCGATGGCGAAGGAGGCGGCTCTGGACCCTCCAGCGTCTCTGGTGCGTTCGTGTGCGTCGCTGACGGAGTTTAACACCGCGATTGCTCCTTCTTCTCTTCAGAGAAGCAGCTGCTTCGTCATCTGATGCCGACCAGCTCACGTGTCTTATCCGACACATTGACGACCAGAAGCGGTCCCAAATTAGCTCGCTCTGTGGGCAGAATGGATTTTATTCAGCGTTGGGGTTCTAATAACATAAAGCAGCCTGTGTCCTGAGCTCAGGACGCTGCGGCTGCAGCTACGTGGGCCAGAGAGCTGCCGGGCCGGAAGGTGCAGAAGAGCTTGTCCCACATGGAGAACCGCTTGGCGAAGTTCCACTTGGGATGCGTGTGGTGCAGATCGTGGTCGTGCACGCAGAGGCGGAGGATCGGAATGAGGTTGATCAGCGGCATCTGCGGGAAGGAGAAGCCTTTGACTTCTAGGCCGCAATGGCCCGCGACCTCGACGTACGTCTTGTAGGCGAACAGCATCTGCAGCTGCCAGGCAGAGAACGGCAGACTCAGTTGGCTGGCTAGAACGAACGGCAGCACGTTCGTGAGGCACAGATCGGCGATGTCCTGTTCGTAGGTGGACAGCGGACACGGATGCAGATGTATGTGATGGCGCTTGTGCACGTGCTTGTAGAGCCACGGGATCTGATGGCACGTCCAGTGCGCCGAGAAGTGGAAGAAGTCGAAGATCAGCTCGAACAGCAGCGACTTTGGGATGAATAGCGCAAACTCCAGCAGCAGCGAGAGCGAATCAGCAGACGTCGGCGTCTCCATCAGCGTCGGCTGCGCCAGCCAGAACGACAGGCACTCGGTGGGCACGACCATCGTAGCTACGCGCACGTAGATCGCGTATCGCTCGCTCGGCGTGAGTTGCATTCGCTTGGTGCCGTAGATCTTGGGCTTCATAGTCGCGATCCAGTTGAACCACATCACGACGCAGACAATGCGCAGCAAGGAGGCGCTGTACAGCGCAACCAGCGACGCGACCAGGTCCTGATGCACGCGCGTGATGATCTGGTGGCTCACGAACGCCACGCCGCAGATGAACGCATTGATGAGAACGTAGTACTTGATCCGCCGCCGCAGCTTTCCCAGCGTCTTGGTTGGCATCAGTTGCTGAAAGGAGCCTCGGATCAGTCTCTCTGGCTGCAAAGTCCCGACTGAGCTGTTCCGTGTCACAGGCGCAGCCAGAGATTGGTCAATCGCCTCGTCGGCCTGCGTCATCAACTCCCAATCGGCGTCATTCACTCATCAATAGTACTTAACGCGAATGTTTACGTCCACTAAGTACGATTCACTCGGTATTACCGGTATGCTTCAAACAAAATGCTCTTGAAGAGAGGGACAACAGTACACTCGCCCCTCCTCAATTCTTTCCTCGATATCCGAACGGCCGCAGGCGGAAGAAGAAGCGGAGCTCCATGGACGAGTCGCTGCTGGAGCGAGAGCACCCGAGCAGCGCCAGGCGCGTGGTGCAGGAGGAGGAGGAGGAGCTGCTCTGGAACGAGCTCAAGGACTCGCCCCGTCATGGGCCGCGATCCCACGACCGCCACGCGGATTCGGACGCCGTGCCGCTGCCAGCGCTGCGCGCGCATATCCATCTCCCGGCGATCTCCACGCTGTTCCGCGACGTAAAGGCTGCGCTGCCAGGCTCACGCCGCTTTGTAGGCGGCAGTGGCAATGGGTCGGATGCACAGCCTGCATCTGCTCGTGTGTCGCCCGTGCCAGACTCGCAGGGACGCATCGGCAACCTGGATGCGTTCCTCATCAGCCTGTACAACTACTACTACCACAAGGGCTTCTGGTGCATCGCCGTGGTGGAGATCGTGAGTCTCTTGACCGGTTTGTTCAGCGTCTCGCTCTCGAGCTTCTTCCTCGGCTGCGTACAGTGGCACAAGATCCTCGAGTGTCAGCAGCATCCGTCCGGCTGCAAACAGGATCTGGAAGACTTTGTCTCGTGCAACGCGGACAACAAGGGCTTGCTCAACATGATCGTGGCCTTCTACTTTGCCATGTTCATGGTCTACTGGATCGCTCGAGCGCTTCAACTCGTGCGCACGCTCCGTGACGCCAACGAAATGGGCGCGTTCTACCAAGAGAGGTATGGAGACCAGACGCTGCATGCTCTGATCCGTTGCATTGACGATAGCTAACCTCTCTTGTGTCTACTAGACTCCACATTGACGACCGCCAAGTGCAGACTGTGAAGTGGGACGAAGTCGTGAACCGCGTGCTGGATCTGGTTAGTGCCAACAACATCCCCAAGCATCTCACGCAGATCTCGTCGTACAAGCTGCAAGTGGATCCGGCGCTGCTGTCGTCGCCGCATGACTTTGCTCGCCGCATCATGCGTCGTGATAACTACCTGATCGCGTGCATGAACCACTCCCTGTTCCAAGGAACCAACCTGCTGCCCGTGTGGCTGCAATTCGCTTCCACTTCGCACGTGATGTTTTCCAGGAACATGGAGTGCAATCTCAACATTTGTCTCGTGGAACAGCTCTTCGATGGCGAGCATAACCTGTCGCACTCGTTCATTCACGACGTCAATATCCTGCAGAAGCGCTTTGTGATCGCTGGCATGCTAAACTTGGTACTGACGCCGTTCATTCTGCTGTACCGCGTCTCGCACTTCTTCTTCCTTTCAGCACAGGAGTGGCAAATGAATCGCGTGCATTACTTTGGGACGCGTCGATGGAGCTCCTACGCACTCTGGAAGTTCCGCGAGTACAATGAGCTTCCGCATGTGCTGGATGCGCGCATCGCGAGATCGTATGGTCAAGCAGAGCGGTACCTGTCGTTCTTCCCCGCGGGTCCGCTTGCGATCATCGCTGGTGGAATCTCGTTTTGTGCTAGCTCGTTGATGGCAGTGCTGATCGCGCTCACTCTTGTGGAAGAGTCCTTAATCCTGGAAACGACGCTGTGGGGTCACCAATTGGTCTGGTACTTGACGATCAGCACCGGTATCTTTGCGTTATCGCGGTCATTCACGACCTCTACGTCCCCGTTCTTGGAGAATGGAGATTGTGAAGAAGCGATGTCTCAACTGGCTGCAGAGACGCATCATTTCCCGCAGGAGTGGCACGGCCACTGTCACTCCTTTGATGTGCGCGATGCGTTTTTGACGCTGTTCCCGTACAAGGCCGTCTTGTTCGCTCAAGAGTGCTTGTCTGTGCTCATGGCGCCTTATATTCTGGCTGTGTCGCTACCTCGCTCTGCTCGTGATCTTCTGCTGTTTATCCGATCGCACACTCTCGTAATCCCCAACACCGGAGCAGTATGTCGCTTTGCTGAATTTGATTTCAAGGAGTACGGCAACGATATGAAGATGGAAAGCTCGTTTGTGAGTTTCAAGCAAAATCATCCGAAATGGGTGGGAGCCAAGGAGGGCGAAGATCTTGTGCAGCGACTTGGTCGCTTCAAGGATGAAGAAATCGAGAAGTCAATGAGAATGGGTGATACCATGATGTTTGGTCGCGACACGCTTTCCATGTCCAGCCAGCTGCTCCAATCCCAAGCAATCAACACGGCACTGGGCAGAGGGTATTTATCTGGATTTGCGCCCGCTCAAGACAGCGAGTTCTACTGGCTCGAGAAGGTATGTAGATGTCTCTGGTTACGTATAATATCTGATCATTTGTCTCACGTTATGTTTAAACCCTGCAGCTTCATCAGCAGGGCCGACTAAGTGAGTTGGATGAGTTGAACGCGTCTGCGGATGGTCTCCCCAACAGCATGACCATGTCAAGCGTGGAAACTTAACTCGTAGTGGCTATTTCATGGTTTTCGTACAAGCGCAATAAACATTTTCCATTGATTTTGAACTCTGCGTTACCAAATGAATTTGTGGACTTGCCTATGAAAGCGACATAAGCGTATCAAACATTCGATATCGCACGATTTTCTTGACGCCCGAGGCGCTCGCCGGGTAATACGATTTGATACAGCAATGAAGCAAATGCGGCGAGCAGAAGAGCGCGGAGAAGCGTTTTTCAAGCAAAGCCTTTGAGCTTGTGCTTCTGCTGAGATCGCATGGGGGGATTCCATGCAAAAAGTGTTCCTACAAGCAACAGTTTGATAACGTCAGCGATCACTCCTGATCACAGAACAGCTCATGCTTTCACTCACCGCATCATTTCCATGAAGAATTACGTCAAGCGATCCCGAGTCGTCCTTGGCATGCACGGCAAATGAATAGATAAAGTTGCCACTAGGAGCTTGGCGCTTTGCTATGTTCTCGATCTTTTCGGGCCATAGCCCGACTACCCGAACTAGAGCATGGAATTTCCGTGGCACCCGAGTCTCTTTTAGGATCTCACCAAGCGAAGAAATGGGCACCTTTTCCATAATATACGATGGTATAGCAGTGATGACTCTTCTTTGCATGATCACTGGCCGTGTCGCCATTGTCGTCATCGGACGCGAAGTGTAAACTCCAGTTGTTGAGCTTGGTAGTTGGTTAGAGCTGCCAGCACTCTTGATGTTTGTCAAACGATCTTGCACGTCGCTGACGTAATCAGGCACCAGTACGAGTGATGAAACTTCACGAAAGCGAAATCCCATGCCTTGGCCGACCGATCCGTTGATACCTTCGTCCACTGCGACGGCCAAATTGCGGAATCGGCACCAATGGTTTGTGAGCTTATCTGAAAAGCCCATTTCCTTCAAGACAGCCCAGCATCCATCCACGATAATTTCCATGACCAATCCATGCGTGGGCGCAGCCACGTTGCTATGCTGCAAGGAATAAATCAGTCGGTTGTTGGATTCTTCGAGGCTACCGGATCCATCCCAAACAATCAGTCGCGCTGGGGCATCATCCTCAATCAACAGCACTCGTACGAGAATGTCTGTGAAAGACTCCGAGTGTTTCGTTTCTGCTAGCAACGTCGGTGAGCTGGGACATCCAGGCGGCAGCGTTTTATCTTCGCGTAGGCTCTTGTGCGACCATTTCCTGAACAGTTATAATGAGAGCATACAGTCAAGCATACGCAGCATTGTGCATGCAAACAACCAACGTACGCCAGTTTACGATAACGCTCTTCGTCCAAGGTCTCAAATGTCCAATCTTTACTGCAAGTTTGCTGCTCCAGACTGCCGTCAGTTTTTTCACGAATAACGAGATAGCGCGTAGCCTTCGATCTACATCATAACAATGACCAATTTAGCGCCACCATCCTACTGCGGCAGAAAAGAAAAAAAAAGCGATCTTACGAGCAAACTCCTTGCATCGCGTCCTTGAATTTCTGCACTTGAAGCTTGTGAAAGCGGATCACGTCGCCAACGTACTGACAAACAGACGCGCAAAGTAAGTACAACCGAAACCAGAGTCTATCTGGACGAATACGCAGCCACCAACCAGAACTTTAGGCATGGTGTCAAGCGTGGGCCTGAAAATCTGGATGCTCATTGCGTTTTCTCGTCTCGGTAGACTCTCGTCAATCACGTGCACCGACATCTGCGTGGCCACATTGAAAATATGAGTTAAATGCAAGATACCAATCGGAGACATGCACCAAACGCACGTGATAGTCTCTACCGGACGTTTTCTTCGGTAGCGAGACGTTCACCACAACGCCGTAAATGTAGGCGTGGCCGGAAATCAAATCTCGTAGAGGGCTGTAGGCATACGCCGTCTGCTTTTCTGGCAGCATTCGCTTCCCGTATTTCTCGATCAGAGTCGCCTGTCGCTTGGAAATCTTCGCAGCCTGTGGTGCTTGAGTGTCAGCAACTCGACTCAGCTCTTCCCGTGGAGGAGGATTTATAGCTGCGGAGCGTTCAGCGAACAGCATGCGGGTGTCGATGGTCTTGGCAGGAAGATACGACAGCTGATGGGATTTAGGCAGACGCTCGGGCGCTTCATACGTCAGCTTAATAGCGATCCCTGGAGACAAAGGGAACAGCTTCTTGTCTCTCCGCAGCGTTTTCTTCAGCAGGAACCGATCCGCCACCACGTAGCAGGCGCGTCGGTCGTCTCCGTCATCCCAATCAAGCGCCAACAGCCCATGACCTTCAATGCGGACCTTGTACTGCACCAAAACGAAGAGTTCCATTGTCAGTACTTTAGTAATGCCATGTGAACACAACAAGGCCGAGCGAGATTCGTACATGGCGCTGGAAGGAGCTCACTTTGGTGGCCCATTCGTCGTAGAAATACACAACAAACGACGCGCTTCGATCGTGCGTTTCCACTTCGAGCGTCATCACTTGCGTCGCCTCGAGGCAGCAGGGCCCACAGCCCAATGTGAACAGGTCGGAGCGGGTTTCGTCCGCTTCGTGTCCGTGGTTCTCTCTGTCGGCTGCGCTGATCTGTCGCAGCGGATACGCGCGCTTCACGACGCCATCCACAGCGGCCCCCGCCATGGCCGTTTGGTCACGTCTTTCGCGCCTTTTTCCAGCACGCTGTCGCAGGTTTCTTGTATCATTTTTTCTCAGAACATAACTTTATGCGAATAATTACGGTATATTCCCTGTATATTTCACGAATATAGAGCGAATATTATCCGCTTTATGTGAACTTACGATCAAAGTTATTCCGCAATTTTGATTTATGTTGAATGGGTCTATAGGAATGGGGCAAAGAGCGCCATGAGCCGTTGGAATTCTTGCTGGTGCTTTGGCAAGGACAAAACTGCCTGCAGATGCGCTGAAGACGTGAGCTGGCGAATTGTTGTCGTGGCTTCTGCTACCATCAGCGTCTTATTCCGCTGCTGGCACAGGTTCAGATAGGCAAGCAGCTGATGCAGAACTTGCATCACAGCGCGGAAGCACGCGCCTTGGAAAGGACCTTTCTTCGGAATAGCCACGAACAAAGTGAGCAGATTCTCTTGCATAGCGCTAAACTGGCCAAGCTGGTAGCGAGCCAACGCAAGGGCTTGGTCGTGACCCTGGGAGTAGCTTGCATTCACTGCCAGCAAGGGAATTGTCTTGGATTGAGACGAAAAACGAGCCAGCACTTCATCAATAACCTCCTTTAGTGAAGCTTCGCAATGCTGCAAGTAATCATAGCGAACCAGTTCTTCAACCAACAGAACAAGACTGTGTGTGTGAAGAGCTGAGCAAGGATCAAAGTATCCTGACACAGCAGTCCGAACTTTTTCCATAACGACGTTGCGTATCAGCACCGCAACGTGGTTTTCAGATGAGTCTGCCGTGGTTGAAGCTGACAGCTTTGCTTGCGAGATGTGTTGTCGTAATGTTACGAACCATGCGAATGTTTCCAAACCCCACGAAGATCCCAAATTCTGATGAGAGGAAATACCCAAAGGATCCCAGAAGAGCAACTCTGCACGGACGTAGGGAGCGTAGAGACTATCGAGCGCCAAATCACAGTACGAACTCTTGTAGATGTCAGGGAATTTGCCTTTCCACTCTTGAAATCGACCATACACGTGGACAAGAGAGTTCATGTCATCAATTGCATCAGCAAAAATATCCATCTGCTCTTCTTCGGACACTGTTGAGCGCATATCTCGATATCCTTGGCGAAATTTGGCAGCTCTTTTTAGCTCGTATTGCTCACCACGACCGACTTGATCAACTTCATTTGCATATCTGCCAAGATTCAGACCAGTGAAATCCTCTGGTGCAAGGTTAAACTTCGCCGTAATAGCACGAATTTCTTCGTAGAGATCTGCATCTTCTTGCTCACGGATGCGCTTTGAGCTTGTGGAGCGATCACGAATAAGCTCTCGCTCTTTGGCTTCGATCACAAGCATTTTCTCACGAAGACAGAAACTTAATCCCTTGACATAATCTTCGATGACCTGGAAATACTCGTACTCTTCGCTTCGTTTCAAGAGCTCCTGCTTCTGCTGCTTCAATTTCTGTTCGATAAGAGAAGCCTCCGCGTCTATTCTTGCAACCTCTCTTTGCGCACGATCCTGCTCAACTGTTGTCGCATCGAGTGTCTTTCGGAATTTGTCCATCACGTCCTGTAGCGAGATGCAACTCATTCTCTTGCGTGAAGGATACACTTGTGCGTCTTGAGACCGTTTCGTCTCGACTGGAGGAGCGTGATGGCCACCACGACGCATTAGCTCTTCTTCCCACTGACGACTCTGTTCATCTTCCTCATCCTCCGATGGCTCTTCGACTTCTGTGGACTTCGACATGTCAAACCCATCGGAATGAACGCCAAAGGTGACTCGGTTCTTCTTCTTTCGATCTTGCATCATCTTCGACTGCAGCGGAATATACTCTACTTCCTTCGCTGCCATCTCTTCGTCTCCTTCATCTTGTAGTGTGGCGTCTACGTCTTCCATCTCTACATCGACATCTGCCGGGTTCACATCGACTTCATCGCTCTTTGGCGCATTCTTGATCAGCACTTTCTGCTCTTTCCGCAACGTGTCCAGCATTTCTGCCGAATAGAGATTCACTGGCTTGGCCCGTTGTTCCTCTTCCTCTTCATTGCCAAACCGAGGCAGTAGGTTCGGCTTAATCTTGCTACGTTGGGTCTTGGTCTTTGTCGATTGACCAGCGCCTTCCCCATCTTCAAAGCTCAGCAAACCAGCTCCGACTCCCACTGTACTGCTTGCCGACATTGCCGACGTATCCGCTACCGAAGTCCTCTTCCTTGTAGAGCTGAACGTCATGCGGTCGGGTTTGTGCTTGCGCTTGCGCATCCGCTCCAGCAGAGCTGCATCCGCTCCTCCGTCACTGTCGTTCTCCGGCTGCTGATTCTCCAGCGACACATCCACATCTCCTCCTCCCTTCTGCACTGGCTGCTGCGGCCCGTCAGCCGCCTCTTCGTCCTCCACGGCCGGCCGCTTGCGCGCACTCGCGCTGCTCTTCTTCTTGGTCCGGAACATCGCGTTGCCAATTGAGCTCCTGGTACTATCCCCCTCAAAGTCGATTCCCAAACCGACGGATCGATTTGGACGGGATATCCCACTCTGCCCTCATTCTCTTTCTTGGGTGCGGATCCAAAGGAGCAGAGCAGCCATGAACGCGATCTCGAGCATGCTCTTTGGCGCCAAGCCGGAGCCCGTGCGGGTGCGTACGCTGCAGCATCGGAATCTGCATATGAAGTTTAGTGGGTGACCTGCGTTTGAGCTGCTGTACTGACTTGGATGTGCTGCTTTACAACATGATAAATTAGGCGGTCAAGTGGCTGGGCATGAAGAAGGATGAGGCGAAAGACCGCAACGACCGCATGTTTGTGAACGCTGAGGCCTCGCGTGGCGTGCTGGAGCCGCTGGAGGACCAGCGCGTGAATCTGATCTCGATCTTCGGTGCGGCGCGTCAGGGGAAGTCGTTTCTGATGAACTTGCTGGCCGACCAGCAGGATCTGTTCAAGATCTCCAACCTGCGCGAGCCGTGCACGCAGGGAGTGGACCTGTCGGCGCATTTCCTCCCGCTCAGCACATTCAGCACACTGAATGGATGTCCTTCGCTAAGCGGGAAGTCCAGTCAAAAGATGCAGATCGGGTTCGTGGACGCCGAAGGCCAGGGCGATCGCGATATCACATGTACGGCAATGCTGGAAAGCTCTATGTTGCGAGGAGTTGCTGACATTTGTTGTGTTTATTTTAGATGACTCTCGCCTGGTGTCGCCTGTGCTCTTGGCGTCCAAGGTGGTGCTGTTCAACTGGAAGGACAGTTTGCAAGCAGATCGCATGCTCAACTTGCTGGCTGTGCTCGCCCGCGCGGCGCAAGGCATCGAACTGGCGGAAGGCGACAACAGCAAAGTGTTTGGTCATCTCCACAT
The DNA here is from genome assembly GCA_023337935.1 of Elongisporangium anandrum. Taxonomy (NCBI): domain Eukaryota; phylum Oomycota; class Peronosporomycetes; order Pythiales; family Pythiaceae; genus Elongisporangium; species Elongisporangium anandrum. The sequence goes on from JAADXR010000003.1 coordinate 262,696, forward strand.
GTACGTGTAATGGCATTTCAGCTGCGTTTCTGGGTTGATATTTGAGCTCAAATATTCATGTAAACTGTAGTGTATTCCGAGACTGGAGCTTTGTGAACTCCACCCCCGAAGAAGTTTTCAACGATCTATTCCAAAAGGAAAAAGGGCGAAGCGAAGAAGTGAACTTGCGCAATTTGGCGCGCACGAATCTGATCGATGCCTTTGAGTCCATCAATATCTGGCTGTTTCCTGCGCCCGTTGCAAATACGGCGAACCTGAAAGACAAAATTCGCTTTGAGCAGCTCCAGCGACCATTTCAAGAGCAATTGAAGGGCTTGCGCACCTGCATTTCGAAGCAACTGCAGAAGCCAATGCTGTTCAACCGTCAACCACTGACAGCTAGACTTCTGGCGAAGATGATGCCCTCGTTGGTTGAAACGCTTAATAGCGACCAGGTCATCATGCCTGAATCCATCTACTCATCGATGGTGCGCGCAGAGGCAACCGCGGTCAGAGAAGAAGTTGAGAGATCGATCACCGCATACTGTGAAGCTGCTGGTGTGGAAGAAGTGATTGCGAACGACGAATTTGAAAAGGTCATTCGCCGTGATGTGGAGTTCATGATTTCGGAGGCAGCTAACAAGCTCTCGACGTCGCCAGCAGCCATGAGAGAAGAAATGCGATCCGCTTTGAAGCTGTTTGCAGAGAAAGAAATTCGAATCGCTCTTCATACGAACAACCAGAAGATACAAGACCAGCTTTCAAAGGAGGTCGATGCGGTTTTCGAAAGATTGAAGACCGGGTGTCTTTTCATTGAGGAAAAGCTGATCCCACTCAGTGAAGAAATGCTCAAGAAGAAGTGTTCGGAGCTTTTGAAGCGTGAGTTGGAGCATTTGAATGCTGTGCCTCTGGGCTCTCATGGCAAACGCATTGTGGACGCGGAAACCAGTCGAATCAAGCAACACGCAACGATTCTGTTTGAAAAGTTGGAAGTCTTCAACGAAAAAGCTGTTCAAAAATCGAACGCTGTTATCAACGACCAAGTCCGCGCAGCAAATACAGAAATGATTGCGAAGGTTCATGCGATCCTTGACAGGCGTTTTGAATCCAAGCGGCCATTTACTGTGTCTACGATGCAAGCTGAGCTCGAGGAAATCTACCAAGATTTAATTCGTAAACTGACTTCGCAGAGCGGCAAAATGTTCGCGTCTGTGAACTTCAATGCCGAACTGAAAAGCCACAAAGATCATCTAGCTGAAGAAATGAACCGTCGATACATGGTGGAAATGCGCCAAATTTTGAGCGATGTCGGCTACGCTGCAAAAGAAGATCTGACGAAAGAAGTTAGCTTTCGACTGGATGGCAAAATGCCGCTTCCTGAGAAGGAGTTGCAGCGAGAGATTGACGGCGCTGTAAAGCACGTCAAAGCAATTGTTTCAAGTCAGTTGCAAGGCTGGTCGGTTCTGAAGGGTGATATCGAAACAAAGGGCACTGAAATTCACAAGTTGGCTGACGTGGTACGTATCATTATCATTGTTATACGGTAGGATGTGAGTCTTACAATTTTGTATGGCTTTGCTAGCTCACTGATGAGTACATCCGTCGAAACAGTGAATTGGAGCAAAATGCTTACGAGCAAAAGGAGAAAAAGCTATTCCAGCAGTTGTCATCGAAGCTTATCAATTCGTTTGAGCATGACGTTAAAGCCGCTGGATTTCCTACGACAGATGCAAAAATTGATGCCATTTTTTTTCGTATCTGCAAAAAGATGGCGACGGACTTTCTGGTTGGTGTGAAGGGCTCCAGCACGTACAATTTGGAGTCGCTTACTGACCAGTTGGCAAAAGACTGCGTAATGGCTGTACAGAACCAAAAGCAACTAAATAGGTATGCACTTCGGAATCATGTGTGGTCGCTGTACATGTGGCTCTAACATAATCTGTGTGTAGTCTTGCTATCGAGAAAAAGCATGCCCTGGATTTGGTTAAACAAGAACAAGCGGCAGCTCGCAAAAAGGAAACAGAGATTAGTGGTACGGTTTATTACTTGTTTGATTGCAGATATGAGTGTCTCAGTTGATTGTATGTGTAGAGCTGAAGTCGTATGTAAAGAAATCGTTGGGAGAGCGTGATACCGAGTCTCAGCGCCTTCGTGACCAGCTTCAGAAGGAGAGTGAGAAGGCTCGCCTGCTTGCGCTTGAAGTGGAGAAGATGCGAACAAAGGAAGCTCAAATTGAGGCGGAAAAGAAGGCATCTGATCTACGCGCCAAGGAAGAAGCGATTCGGGAGGAACATGCTCGGAAAGCGGAGGCGATTCGCTTGCAAATAGAGCTGGACGAACTGAAGCGTCAGGCAACAGAGTCTGAAATTCAGAACCAGCAAATGCAGCTACGAATGCAGGAAGAGACTGCAAGAAAGGAAGAGTCGCGTGTCGTGCTTCAGCAGCTGGAGGAAATGAAGTTGAAGGCTGCGGAATTAGAGGTTCAAAAGCTTGAGCTCGAGCATCGTGCCCGGGAGGAAGCGATTAGACGTCAAGAAGCAGAACATTCTGCACGGGAAGAAGCAATGCGACGACAAGACGCAGAAAATGCTGCAACTGCTGCTGCCGCAGCAGCGGAACTATCTGCGCGAGCAGCCCAAGAAGCTGCTGCGCAGGAGTTGAGCGAGGAATACAACCGAAAGCGAAAGCTTTCAGTGAACAGCGAGTATGGCGATGACGACGTGGACATGGAAGCGCCGTTGCATGTGCCCGCCAACCTTCGTGCTTCAGGTACTGTTCGTTCGCTGTATAGGTCCATGATGCTACCTAGTAAATGGTTCTAAATCTTCAAACACTTGTAGGCAAAAAGCCAACGACGCATACAGCGGAGCGCAAGAAGCAAAAGACACCGGCCAAGCCCAAGCCTCGTGGCAAGAAAATGTCCTTAGACGAAGCTCGCAGAGCTGCCCAGGAAGAAATGAATCGCCGCACAGAAGAGCGAGTCGCGACGCTCGCTGCGTCGAAGAAGAAGTAATGAGAGCACGGGAAGAAGAGAAGCGTCGTTGCTTTGTTTGAACATTTGATTGTCGATTAATTGAACTCGTTTGGCCTTGCTCAATGCGCATGGGACATCGCGATCTCCACCGACACTACTTGACGAAAATGTAATCTACCCAGCATTTCTACTTGAGGGCAACGCCGTTTTCCATGGTCGAAATCGCTCCATAGGCTGCGTTGGGCTTTTCGAAGGACGCAGATTTGGCCAACGCGTTTTCTTGCTCAGTCGCGTAGCGCGCTGGACTGCCTCCGCTGTAGTTCTCCGCGACGAACGGGAAGATACTCGCGAAGACGAAGGACAGCGGCAGGATGGTGCAGCTCGTGAGCTTCCACATGGTGCTTCCGCCGTAAGTGTTGTAAATGTAGCCTCCAACAAGCGTGCCAAGGCCGCTGCCCATGCCCTTCTGCACCGCAGTCAGCAAGCCGATCATCGTGCCCTCCGTGCCCTTGGTCGACGACTGATACACGTAGTTGGTGAGTGCCGCCCACAGAAGACCGAACGTGACTCCGTGCAAAGCTTCCACAGGCAGAATCGTCCACGGGTTCTGAACGAAAATGTACACCACGATGCGAATGCCGTAGGCCATCAGTCCGAAGAAGACGCACTTGGGAGTTCCGAAGTACGTGATGATCTCGTTGGAGTAAAAGAAGAGCGGCAGCTCCGAGATGGTCTCGATCGCGATAATGATACCGATCAAATTGGTGTCGTCGTTCGAGAGGTTGTACAAGTACAGGAACAGGAAACTGTCGATCATGCCGCCCATAATGCCAACCAGCAGCACGATGACGAAGAGCACGAGCACGTCGCGGCGTCGGAAGATGGCTCCAATGTGCGTCAGGAAGCTGCCGGTCTCCTTGGCATGTTGCAACTCGTGTTCATGTTCGATCTCAGCTTCGAATGACGGGATGAACTTGATGAGCAGGAAAAGCGAGATCACAGACAGTGCAAGCACCATGTTGAAGCACCATGCGATGCCGACGGCGGCAGCGAGAACACCGGCAAAGTAGCCGCCCGTTCCGTAGCCGATGGCGCCGTACAGACGCTGCTTGCCATAGTCACCTCCGACGCGCGTAAGGAACGCCATGGCGGTCTGGTCGAGTAGCGACCACGTTGGCTGGGTCTGGAAATTGGCCACGAAGACCATGACGCACATGAGCTCGAAGGACTGGACGTAGCGGAGCAGGAACATGAGCACAGCGGCCGAAGCGAGGCAGATGATGTGGATCATCTTCTGGTTGTGTAGCATGTCGGCCGCCATGCCCCAGATCGGAGGGCTGATGATGGCGCAAATGCATGGCAGCGTGAAGAGCACACCGATCTGGAACTTGGAGAAGTGGGCCGTCGAGTCAAAGTAGATCTACGTGGCACGCAAGCGTCAGCAAGAGATAGAGAGACAACCATCCTGCGCAAAAGCGAAGCTCACCGGCAGAAACGTCTGCGTGGAGAAGGCGGCGTAGTGGATCAGGTAGAGCAGCTTGAGCGGCACGAGCTGCTTGGTCTCGCCACCATCGATGAGGAAGCCCAGTCGCGGTCGCATGGCTGGCTGGTGCTTGGGGCGTTGGCGCTAGGGAGCTGATTGGCAAATGAAGCGTCGGGCGCGGTGGTGCGGCGTTCCGTCCTTGGCTGCTCTTCAAAGATGAGTGAGTGCACCTTCGTCTAACTGCAACCACGCGTCAAAAGGCTCAGCTGCGCAGGCACGGGGCAGGAGGGGCAGGAGAGTGGACGGCCAGTGGACGCGAATGAAGGGAGACTGTCTTGGGCTTCTGAAGCTTCTCTTGCTCTCGGTGGAATCTCAAGTGGCGATGGATTCAGTTTGAAGCTCTGGTGGCCGTTTCTATGGCCCCGCCATCAGTTTCACCCTTGCTTGAGGTGCGTGATGTCGACAGTCACTGAATCGAGGGAATAGGTGGAAATGTGTTAAATGGCGAATTGTACCAGTTGAAGGGGTACATTCGTTAATCAGATCTGACTCATGCTTGTCATGTGTGGGATCTGCCTGTCGCACTTGAGAAAGCAAGAGAGAGAGATGACGATGCAGCAGGAACGAACGCTTGATGAGAAGCCCCAGAGCCAGACAGACGAGCGCCCAGATGTTGCCGATGCTGTGATTGAAGCCGCTGCTGCGCTGCCACTTGCAGACGTGGTTGAGGAGCGACCGCAGCGTCAAGTGGCCAACAAGAAGTTGATGGATCGCATTCGAGACCAGAAGAACCGCGTTGTCCAGCGCGTGCTAGTGGCCTTCCACCTGGCAAAGCCGTCCATGGACTTGCGGTTCAAGCAGAGGCAGCAGGAGCTGGTGTGCGACATTGAGCGCCTTCAAGCCAGTCGACAGCTTATCCAGGACTACGCGGACCAGATCGTGAGTAAGTCGGCGTCTCTTTCGAATGCATATTGCCTGTCATCCGTATACCAAGCTAACCTGTGAGCATTGCGAAGTGCTCGGTACTGCGATTAGAACTCTGGCGGGCGATTCGTCTGTCCCAGTGGCACAACAAAGCGCTGGTAGCTTTCTCGAAAAGTCCAGACTGATTGATGAGACAGGCTACTCCTTCGCTGTACGTGGATGCATGCTTGCCCAACGAATGCGCAATAGGGGGAGACTCACGCGGTGTTGATTAGGAGCTCGTGGGTAGCATCATCATTCGCAGCATGGACGAGCGAATCGAAAACCTAGAAAATGCGCACGCGTTGATTGTTGAACGCAGCAAGTTACAACTGGATCTGGACTACGCCACCCGCACGGTCAGTGCTTGCTCCCTGGGTCCTATTATCGCCTGCATCTATGACAGCCTTTGTCCTCAGCTGATTGTAGCAGAGCAGAAAGGCGACGTGAACCGCATTGCCACACGAAAGCGAGCGGTAAGAGATCCATTGTGTTCACTAGCTTTCGCTAGTCAGACTAACGTTCTGCTGTTTGTCATTCAAAAGCGCCGAGCTATCCAGTTGGACTGGGAGGACGCAGCTCGAGCTATTGAAAATTGCCTTGAACTGGTGGACTCCGACCGCCACACCGGCGTCGACGACTTCTTAGCAATGGTCAGCTCCTTCTCTTCTGCGTGAAGCTTAGCATTGATGCCGTTCTGGCTCTGATCTGGATATCCTATATGATTTGTGCTTAGTTCGCGTCGCTGCTGAAGGACTACTACTCCTCCAACGCCAAGCTCTTCCAATCCCAAGTGTAGCCATGTCGATGCTCACTCTCCTGCCATAATCAGAGACTATTTACGTAATTCCGCAAACTCGATTAAGTTACGATTACCTCCCCCCTTCTCAAGTATTAGGATATAGGTAATTTGCTAAAACGCACCTATCCTTACCACGGCCATAGAGTGCGACGCTCTTCCATGGGAGGACGTGAAAAGCACGCGGCCTGTGGATGCAAGCATCTAGAATGAAGAAACAAGCTCTCGAAAATGGTGGCTTGGCCAGAAATCGGCCTGGTCTCTGTGGAAATATCAGGCCAATCTTCTGCGTAACTGAAGGGCATTTCGTCCAATCAACGATCCCTGATATGAGGATTTTCAGCCAATCATAGTGTCCAAAGTGGCTGCGTATACGAATGTAAAGGCCATTGCCGCATCAGTCGAGAGAAGGCCAAGCACCGTGAGCATGGAGCCGCTGGACGCTGCGCTGGACGCCGTGTACGCGCGCGCAGCGGAGCTCAAGCAGAGCGAGGACCCGGAGCAGCTGCTAAGGGAGCTGCTGGCGCCATTGCGTGATCTGCTGCAGCGGCGCTTGTCCAAGGACGACACCGCGACCGAGAGTGACGGCGACGGATCGAGCGACGTGGGAAGTGCAACACGCAATGGATCGACAGCCACTGCGCCTTACAAGGCCGTAGGCTTTCTGACGGACGCAGCTTCTCGCTTCCAGGCGCTGGTGGCGAACCGTGCACCCAAGCCTACGCCGGCGCAGAGTGCGTCGGCGTCGAGTTACTTGACAGACGCCTCGACTCGGATCCAGGCGCTCTTTGGCCGCGCGAGCAGCGCCCGACAGAGCGATATAATCACCACTGGAGTGTATGGTAATGCCGCTACGAAGATCCAGGCGCTGGTGCGCGGAAAGAATCAACGAGGAGTGCTCTCTCGTCAACAGAGTCTGCTCCTGCAAGGCACCAAGGTGAGAACAGAATGGAGAGAGGATTGTCCACCGGAGGCTGATGACGATGGCGTTTGTATGGCAGGTTCTGAGAAAATACGTTCTTAAAAGCGATCGATTCCCCAATTGTCACGTGCTGGACACGCCTGACGGCGACATAGGTACGCTATGCGATGCGTTCGTGCAAGACATATCAATGGAATGCTCATGTAATCATTTGGTGAACAGCTCCAAACTTCCGCCGACTCAAAGACACCCCTCTTTACGGATCCGCTCAACCATCACTGGTAACATATGGGTATTGCTCGTGATTAGTCCAACGTGTGAACTAAATCTATTTGCCTGCCTGCAATCACAGGAAGGGATCCAAATGATTTTGCGCCGAGTAGCTGACGACGGATTTACGAAAGTGGTCTGGATTAATCTACGAGAGGTAGACTTTTCTATTCTAATTGATTGTGCCTGCCACACGGAACGTCATCACTCATTAATATCATTAATCCGCAGGAAGCAGTGATTTACGTCGATGGTAAGCCTTTTACAGCCCGACGAAGCGCTATGCTGAACGAAAATGATCTTGTGCCTGGAATCACTGGCCACCGCGTTCAAATCCTTGAGACTTCGATGAAGAATAGCCTCCAGGAGCAACTCCAAAAGGAACATAACCAGTTTTCCTACTGGCACGAAGTCGCTCTACATGAAAATGAGCTCATTGAGTCCGAAGTGAACCCCGATCAAGTATTCACGCTTCCTGAAATGTATCAGCATGACGAAGTGCGTCTCGCAGATAGCAGAATTGAGAGTGTGACCTACCATCGTATCCCGATTGAACGAGAAAACGCCCCTGAGCACGCAGACGTCGAATTAATCATGGAGCTTGTGCGCTCGGCCGTGCCTATTCTTCGTACCGCGACGCCGGATACAGCCTTTGTCTTCAACTGCCAGATGGGAAAGCGACGAACGACCACTGCACTAGTCATCTCCAGCCTCATTTGGCAACGCCCTCATATCAACCTCGATGATATCCCTTCTGAGCCTGTTGAAACGGTTGGCACCGAAAATGGAAACTTCGCTGTCATTCGAGAAGTACAGAAACGTTTGCCATATGGACATCAGTCCAAATGGTGGGTGGACAAAACCATCGACGAATGCTCAGCCATCTGTAACATTCGAGCAGTGATCAACGAGTACCACGACCTCTCTAACAACGAAGCGAAGCCTGCCAAGCGAACGTATTATTTGGTACGTCTATCTTATCGCACGTGGAATATGTTTCCTCTATCTAATCGTGTTTTTTGTATCGTTATCTAGCATCGTGCCCTCAGTTTCCTTGAGCGATATTTCTATTTGATTGTCTTTGGTGCATTTGTGCTAGCAAATGAGCAACAAAAATCCGATGAATCGGCAAACGAAGGTTCAATCGCGGACGGTCACGAAATCGCGTCTGCATTAAAGTCATTCTCCAAGTGGCTGCAGCACCATCCAAATCTGTTTCGTTTGCTGGATGATCTTGGTGGCGTCAAGTACAAATCCGACAAAGTGCTAATTAACGCGGTCATCAAGGAAGATCACTTCTTCGGTATCGCTAGAATTCCGTTTGAGCTCACTCAAAATGTCCCAAATTTCCGACGAATTGGAAATGAACCAATTTTTGGTACAGCTCAATGCCTCGAAGATGGCATTCGGGATGTTGTTACGCACCTTCGAGATGAGTTTGATCGCGCTATTTGGATCAATCTTCGTGAAGAGGCAGTGATCTACGTTTCTGGTCGCCCGTTTGTGGTTCGTCATCCTGAAAATTTGATGGAAAACATCGAATATCCTGGTATTGAAGTGGATGAAATCACAGCCATTGAGATTCAGGTGAAGGAAGAGATCCGAACGGAAGTGCGCAAGGCCAATGGGCTGTTTATGTATTGGTATGAGCCACGGGAAATGGTGAGTGAAGAAACCGTCGAGCATATCAACCCTCAAATTGAGGTCAAGACTCTGAATGAAATCTACGAAGAAGTTGCAAGCGAAACACAGTATGACTTGAGGTACGCACGCATTCCTGTGTCGGATGAAACTGCGCCAGAAGAGAAGGATATTGATGACATGGTGCGATTGCTGGTCCCCGCGTTCATGAATGAGCTCGGATTAGAACGTGAAGGCGTGAATTCTTCCTCAGAGAAGAAGTTAAAGACCGCTGTTATCTGCAACTGCCAGATGGGACGTGGACGAACTACAACAGCTTTGGTGTGCGTCTACATGCTGCGACTGGTGCTTGAAGATTCAGCCGCAGGTGGTTCTTCTGCACCAAACGTTACCGTTCTACAACAAGTTTGTGGCAAGAGGGCTCCTGGGTTGAGGCGCCAATCGTCTGCAATCAAGGGCGATTTTGTTGTTATCCGGAAGCTGGTTATGGCCCTGGATAACGGTGACAAGGCTAAGCAACTTGTTGACTATGCCGTTGATCAGTGTGAACATATGCAAAACTTGCGCGAGTGCATCGCACAATGCCGCGATCTCGCTGTTGATCGAGACCTCCCAAGCTCCAAGCGTGATCACTTCATGCTGCGAGCTGTAAACTACCTGGAGCGATATTTTTACCTGATCTGCTTCGCCGCCTATTTGTTGGATGAGCAAGAAAACTTTTTCCAGGAGACGATGTTTGGTGCTTGGATGAGCGAGCGTTATGGTAGCGCACTCTACGGACTGTTGGACAATCTCTGCTTTGAGGAGGAGATCGGCGCAGAAATCCACGTCTCATCCATGCGTTGGCGCTGGCGACGAAAGCGCAAGCTCATTTCGCGCTTGGAGTGAAGCAAAGCTGCAGATGATAGGAGTGTGAGCATACATTTTGTGCGAGAGTAAATTGAATTTCATTGACCATTTCATTCACAGTCTCTGACGTATCGCGAGTCTTTTCTTGGAACTCTGCCAGCCTCAATGTATTTTTGTGGCTTTGTATGGGACCCTCGAAGGATTAAAAACATCGGAATGACATGCAGGCCAAGCAGTATGAGGTACTCATGTATGATCTATGAAGCATGTTCTTGGAAGCGTGACAAACTTGCTGGTGTTTGACGTTATGTAGGAGCGCATCTTAAAGCTCCAGGATGCTCTAGAGATGCAAAAATTGAAGAACATGTGTGCGTTCCAGTCGCTAAATACGCGAGACTTTTGCCGTTTAGAGAGACGTAACACTCATGTGTGTTGTTGTTTGGCTGGCATTGTAGCTCAGCTGGGGAGAATTCGGTAACTTTGAGCAATCATATTCATCTATCGTCGTATAGAATTCATTACAATGGAGTTTACAGCACGTTGGAAGAGCAACTGGACAAAACGCAGATTGCTTTGGAAGAGGAACGAACTGAAAAGTTGGTGCCACCGTTTATTGACTGCCATAGTGTGATTGTTTCTTTGACACGGAGTACGATAGGGAGGCAATATTGAAGAATCGCCGTACGAATCGCTTGCTGATGGAACTCCAAGAGGAACGCGTTCAGCGATTACAGGACTTACAAGAAATATACGCAAAGGATAAGCAGCTCGAAGCTCTAGCTAGCGAAGTGGTAGGGAATTTTTGTCGTTTTACACGATTATCTGGTCTGGTCGTACTACAATGTCATGCTTTCCACCTTTAGGCTGTTGTGACGACGGAAGCAAACGATATTCAACATGAAATGAAGGAAAAAGATGCAGAGCTAGTCGGTCTTCGCGCTTCAGTGCGATGTAGCGCGAAATTGTTGCAGGTTTGTACGCCGCGTAGCATCTGTTGCTGATGGATGTGAGTTGCTCATGAGTGGTTGCCGCAACTTTAGAAAGCGGAAAAGGATTTTATCGACACCCACAGAGAGTTGGAAGAAGTACAGATTAGTCTGATGCGCTGCAAACGGTACGTGATGAAGTCAATCAAATTCAATTGAAGCACTAATGCATCGGTCATTATCGCTGAATTTTACAAGAAATTTGGAAGCAAAAGAAGGAGAAGTTCGGGTGTGGATTGAGCGCTATGAACAGGTCATGATGGATCTCCACGCGGCGCAGTTTCGTCTCACGCAGCTAGCAAGAGGTGAACATATCTACTCTTGCTGCTGATTTTGTGAACATATTATCGCTAAAGTTAAATTGATTCCACGCAGATGCGAGTGAAAAGGACGCAGCAATTGCGGTACGTGACAGTCTCTCTTTATTACTTCATTCGTATTCATTTACTAACATTATTGCAGCGTGGTCACGTTGTTGATCTGGCCCACACTACGACCGGGGTAACAAGTCTGCGTACAAGACCCCCAGCACAAATGAAAATCATTGGCGAAAGCGACTGTGCTGTGCGGAAGTACCGGCAGGATTTGATACCCAATCGGAGCCAGTCGCTCACTGCCAGTAGCTCAAATCTCCACTCGACACCCCATCCGCACCTGCGTCGCTCAGGAAGCGGAGTCATATCAGATAAAGCTGGATCACAAAAGGAGTCCGGAAATGCGCTGAGTCGCGATTGCTTTCAGTGTTCGGCATCAGAGTCGACTCTGCAGAAAATATCCAAACGCAGGTAAGAACAATTTTGTATTCGTTTCTGATCACTGATAAATAATAAGGTGATGTCGATATCTTGTTCAGAGGAGATATCACCCGTGGTGAGCCTGAGTCCACGTACGTAAAGCTCATTGTTCATTTGCTTGCGACTCTCGTTCACTTTGCTCGTTTCGTTTAGCACCGATTATCTTCACGGTTCCAAATATTTGGGCTATGGTCTTGGATTGCTCAAGAAAAATCACATTGTGCCACCTAATAATGGATGAGTGGTGGGCTCCACAACCAAATTCCGAATGAACTCGTTGGACGATTTTTGGCACTGAACCACCAGACGGCGGATAGCTGAGAGTAGATCGGACCGAACTCGTGCTTCACTGATTCCGTACGTATTCCGCGGTGCAGCTTTTGCCTTTTCAGCTTTTATCGACAGGACTTCGTCAAATATAGAAGTTGAAGGGAAATGCTTCAATAGATCTCCCAAATATGTTTGATCGGTATTTGAGCCGAACAGTGTATCAAGTCCGCTTGAAGACCTTCCCTTCAAGATCTTGTAGATTGATCCAAAATACATCACAACAAGCTCCAGCAGTTGGGAAGCTTGTCCATCAAAACACTTTTCTGTCCAAATGAGGGCTTCAATGGCGATACCACTAAGTTCAATCAGAAGAACGCAGCTGCATAAGCGACATATGAATGTAAGCATTGACACAAAGGAGGAATCAGGCAGGGATAAATCACAGAAACACATACCTGATCACGCTTTCAAGTACAATGTCCGGTTTTAATGACTTGACAAAGAAGAGCGTAATACTTTCGATGCAAGGGTAAATTTCGGCAATGTTGAAATGGAATGGTCGCGGTCCATGGTGCTCAAAAGGCTGATCTTGGGTATTCATATTGCAATGACTGAGCACAGCTCGGATGAATTGGCAAACTGGCACAAGGGTCTCGAGCACACACAATTTGTCCACAGATTGCGCATAGTTAAACGTTTCCCACATGAAATCGTTCAAGACGAACGTTCTCATTTTTTGCATCCGACTCGAAGCGTCAGCACTTGGCGCAGCACGGCAATGCTGATATAATGTCGCCCCATGATTACAAATGAATAGTCCACATGCCAGATAGAATGCCTCTCGCTTGATTCCACCCACGTCAAGATCTACCTCGGCCTGAATAGGGTAATAACTATCGATACCGAGCGGGCCAAGAGGGTCGAGCACATTCAGCAACAAAATTCTCATTTTGGAATTGCGCCATCCCATCCCCAGAGTCTGATAGTGCTCCAAATTCTGAGAAATCACAGAAAATATGGTTAGCATTCCTGATTCTAAATAAACAGCACCACTGCACATACCTGTGCAAACCAGTGAAACAAACTGGGGTACTTTTGTCGAGCGAAGAAAAGCCGAACATTTTCGACAAATGATTCGCACGCAGGAGATATATCCCCTGCTTGATTACCAGACGTTCTGAGAAGTGGAGTTCTTTGAGGCTTTGACCAGCTTGCAACTTTAGAATCTGGTTGAAAATCTTTAGAAGTATCCCGAAAACGCAGCTGCGCTTGTGGGAAATCAGCACAGCGTGCTTGACGAAACATCAGATCGATAATAGTGAAGAAGATATTCTGCTGACCGGTGGCCATTTCGCCACAGTGGAAAAGAAAGCAATCCACATTCGCGTACATGAACTTGAATAGCAGAACGAGCAAACGAAGACGTTTGCGTTCCTTTAGGGGTTCGGTGGATTCATCAATGCTGTGATATGAAGTCGTTCCACTGGGAGCACTAAATTCCTCCAGAAATTTGGCTGAAAGCGCATTCCATCCCTCAGAGATTGAATCGTCTAAGAATTGACTCACCATCTTCAAGTTGATGTCGTATACTCTAAACAAAAAAACATTTGTCAGCTCAACATGTAATGCGATAGAAATAAGGAAATTGCACGTACTCCGTTAGCGTCACAAATATTCCTGATTGAAGATCAAGCATGTGGGATCTGAACTGATTCATATTCATGCGATTTGCAGACGGGTTTAACGCAAGAGATCGCCAAATTTCACCACAACCTTCACAGAAAGCACGAAACATATCAAGATGGACATCAAGAAGCGTCAACAGGTCGCTTGGCACGCCGTTCAGACGGATTTCGTGCACAAATTTGCAAGTTGACGCTGTTTTCTGGAGAAGCTGGAGCAGTAATGGATCAGCTTTGTAGCGAACAACCGAGTTCTCTCGGAGGACGTTAAATATGATTCCATCAGACAACATGAGCCAATAATTCGCGTATCGAATTTGTTTTGACGCTTCTGAGTCAATTTCGATGACTTTCTCGGCGATGTCCTTTCGTAATGAATAGGACGACTCAACTTCTTCGATTCGGCATGGATTTGATAGCAATGATTGTATATCAAGGGTCCCAGTGATCCACATATTTGCGAGCAATTGTGCAGCCCCCGACTCACTCAAAAAACAAGTACTGAACCAGTCTTTTTCAGGATGATATTTCAGCACGGCACTGAGTAGACGAGGCGCCAAGAAACGCGACTTCACTGCAGCAAATGTACGAGCATTCCAGCTGAATGGAATAGTGCACGTTGATATCATGGCTCCAAGCAAGTCAATCATGTATAGCTCTTGAGAAGTTGACTGTCCATTCGAAGGATAATGGAATACCAAACGCTGAAGTGCTCCGCGTAAATGACTCAGAATACTTTGTACTGTCGCTTGCAAAAACGTATCAGTAAACTTCGGTAGAATAGGTGTTGGCGGCGCACTATCAGCGCTCGGCGTATCTAAATCAACTGACGCCCAAACACTGTCGTCGATATCATCAAACTCGCCAAATTCACTTGCTTCCTGGACAGGTTGAGAAGCGACAACTTTTAAACTCAAACTCTGAGCTGGTTGATTTTTTGCTTGTGGGTGTAAAAGCTGGAGAATGGCGATTGCGACATTCAACTGTTTGACGGAAATAAAGCTTTCCTTATCAATTGCGGCGTCAAAACATATCTCCAACCCAGTGTTCAAAATGAAAGCGATGCTAGCTTCAATTGTAGGCACATCATACGAGTTGCACGCTTTGACTTGATCGAGTTGGCAAAGTTGAGTCGTAAGATCTCGAAACAGTTGGAGTGCTGCGGATATTTTATCTGAACACAGTTCATGTTGTGAAATGAGTTTCCATCCACAATAGCACAAACTAATACGCAACGTACCGGCCAATAGTTTTTTGTCATCATTTGAGAGCAAATCCTTGCCTTCTCGTAGTGCCAAAACAGCAAATCTTAGATGATCGTTCATGCTGGAAAAAATTATCGCGTACTCCGTAGACTTTCTCAGCGCTAAAGTACCCATCACATAGAGTGCTTGGAACTCACAAATTGAACCCAACTCGGATTTCACAGTCAATAACTTGGTCAGTTCCTTACAGTAAAACCCCCAATTTCCTTTTGACGATTTGCTGCGCTTGTCTTTCCCATCAGATGGCTTGTCGGTATTGTAGCACATATCCGCAGCAGCAACCACCAGTAGCATAGATACCAACAATCTCGTCTAAAGTACGGCACGGGTAAGACGCATTATACACAAATGAATCAAAAGTCACTCAAAACACAATATTACCTGTGATTTCCGGGCTCTTGGCAGTAATGACGCTTGCTTTGTAACATCATTCTTGTTTGCTGGCGCTTTTGTAGCCACCGGCTGAGTTCCTCCCCAATTCCAGTTCGTTGATGTTTTCGTACTGGCATCAGAGGAAGTTGAAGGCTGTGCGTTTGAATTTGAATTTTCAATGGTTTTTTTGTGTCGAGAATCCACTGAGCCGAGAATCGACTTTCGAAATCGCAATTGGTCAATTCGCTTATCAAGCTTCATCAACATAACCTACAATCATTGCACGACAATCAGTCTTTATCTTTGAGAATGGGAAGCTAAGTGCTTACCAGAGTAATTTTGCAAATTGACTCAGTTGGGTCTGACGATTCCATCGTGATGGAATCAATATAGGTCTGGCGATTCCAAGAGGTCATGTTCACTTGCTCGCAGAGCTCCAAGAATGACTCTACGAATTTCGGTAAACTGAGCTGTTGCTCTGCGTCTGTGACGACATCAAACAATAGCTCGACAATATCTTTGCACAAGCAGCAATATTAGATGAGGCGAAATATTGGTGGACCGAACTCATATACGGCACTCTTACCACTAAGAGGCAACCACAGCTTTGATAAAAGTAAGATTCTCTGTAATACTAATTCCTTGAATGTCTCTGCACAAAATGAAGAATCAGTAACCAAAGCACAATGATATTCAGGAAGATGTGCAAAAATCTTACGTGAATAGCTAGCGAAATCATCTTTGGCTTGGGTAGATGCATCTGCTTGGCAATCAAAGGGAAGAAAAAGGTGTTTGCTTGGGTGAAGCAAATCTTTGACATATGACCACTTCGCTTCGTTTCCACTTTGGAAAAGAAACGCACAATGGTTCAAAAGAGTTAGTACATGCATTATAGAACCTAGTATCAATATAGTCACACAATTTGCACTTACGAGGTGATAGAGCGTTGATCCAACTTGTGCGTACTAGCACATGCATTTGACAAAATGAAGCAGAGATCCCACGCTGATTCCGACGCCAGAAGCTGGCTCGTCCATTTCAATTCTTCTTGTTTGGGGTCAGCATTGTTCTTGTTCCCATTTTCGACCTCGTGTAAATAACCCCCGCAGGACTCGCCTCGAACAAAAGACATCGCCAACTGTTCTAAAAAGTGATGTCGATGCTAGTAACACAACACACAAAAATTAACATGTGTCAGAGAACCACAAAACCAATCTGTGACCACACAGTACAAATTACCATAGTTTGGAGCAATGCCCAAAAATCCTTTTCGTTGGTTTGAGACAAGGAGCTCGCTTGCTGAAGCGACCATGTGCCGCTGTCAAAGCAATCGAACATAAGAATCCAAAGAGAAATGGCTGGGATGCTGGCGGCAGCATGGATTCCATCGACCCCTTGACTTGCACATATATCGTTCCAGCGATGAGATGCCGGCATATACAGATATAAATCCACCAAAAAACGTGCTGTTGCCAGAATAACGCGCATGGGTAACAGCTCCGCAAAAACAGAATCAATTGCTCCCTTGTCGCTTGCGCTGACGTTTTCCATCTTATCGCAGGATGATTTCAATGTAGTAATGAGCTGAACACAGTACCAGTAAGTATGCGTGATCGCAGACAAAACCGGAGTAGCCTTGGCTGTTCTGTCAGCCACTTCAAAGAAAAAGACGTATTCCCCTCGGGAGCTACTAAACAGCGAATTGCAGTCGGGCAATGATCGAAGTATTTGCGATATTTCAAACACACAAATACGAAGATGCTGAGTCAACTGAGCGATCGGGAGTTGTCTTGAAGTCTGGAGAGCACGTGCTGTCCATTTTGCGATTGACTGATGAAAATCATCTCTTATTGCCAACAAGGAAATCCACTCTGGAAAACTTTTAAACTTGTCTTCAATGTCTTCACCAGAACTGTTTACGCGATCCATTAGTGAGTGTATGAACTCTTGTTCAGTGAATCGGATCTCGGAAAGTTTTTGACGAAGACTAGATGCGGAGCAGGCCATATCGACGTCATTACCATGACGATCGTCTGTATCTAAAGCTTGGAGTAGAATATCTGGAATTTGCGTAGATATCTGGTGACCAAATGTCGAGCACTTTAACTTTTGCTCTGGTGGCAACGGGAACATAACAATATCCTCGAACTCACGAGACACGAATTCGAAGATTGATGACCAATCGCGCTGATGCAAGCTACTTGGTTTACTTTCCATTGCAGGCATTGGACGTAGAGGCTCATTTTTCCGAGATGTTGAAGCGGAACGAGCAAAGCTCATGCTATCTTCATGGCCATAGGTAGTAGCTCCATAATTAGGCGCCTCGTCTTGAAATTGTATTGAGTTTGGCACCGTTTGAGTTCTGTGATAGTGGGATCCAGGTCTGGGGTTTTGATATCGTTGGTTTCGTAGCTGAAATCGTTTTTGCTGGACTGAGTCTTCAAACCGCTTCTTCTTTTTAGATGGAGCCTTTGAATTCGGTTGTAATCCGGGAAAAGAAACCGATCCGTTCGTTGTCCGACTCTGCGCAGCTCGCCGTTGTTTCTGGTTGGCCATTTTGAGCCAATTCCAACGTGGGTCAGATATTGCCTTCGGCTCGCTTCTTCTTGTGAAGCGAAGGTTCGTATTCATATCAAATGTGCGATCTTGGTTCATTGATTGTCTCGAGTTCGAGAATTGAACAAAGTCATAATCATCCAATGTCGTGCTGGAGACGAAATTGTTCTTGGCTGTCTTTCTTGCGGAGGCACCATCTCGTCGCGATACGGCGGATGACTGACGAGGTGCGGAACGGCCCGCCGATTTTTTCGAGCCTTTTTCGAAGACATACTTCAGATTATCCATCTCAGCAGTGCTGTCGGGGTAATAGTCTGTATTGTTGACTGGCCCATCAGACGAATCATCGTCAACAAAATCATTTGAAGCTGGCGTAGAATTTCGCCTGCCTCGCCGAGACAACTCTTCTTCGACCAAGATTTTAGCCGTTTTAGTCCAGCCACCAAGGGAGTTAAGTGTGACTTTTAAGCCGTCAAACTCCAAATCAATTGCGTCTGCCTGTCATCAATCAAAAACGTGAGATGACTCCCATAAAACGATCGGTAACGAAAATTTTAATACCAGCGACACTTTTTTCTTCGTCAGCCGTTGAATAATAATGTTCATAACATCTTCACCAGCATGAATCAGCTCGTCAACCAGAAACGTATGCAGCCTCAACATCTACGTGTGACCAACAAACAGCAAACAGTAAGGCATTAAGACAATACAGGTCACCACTAGGTATGAGCACATTATTACCTCTGTGTATACTTCATCGATATCTGTATCCTTCAGTTCACTAAGCCGCTTTAATTTTCGCTTCATCTGAGACCTTTTGGTCTCAAACCTCTCAATGTTTTGCTTCAAAATAGCAAAAAGTTTATGCAGCAAAGCCTTCAATTCACTTGTTGTTTTTCCCTTGATGTTGAATCGAATTTCTCGCGCGACATCATCAGGCAGTGAGTTCGCATTGTCTTCAGGTTGAATAAAGTTTGCGTCTGGGTCATCGCCGTAATGAGCGTATCCACCCACAAAACGGCGTTTTTTACGAGACCGCCGTGGCTTCTTTTTGGAGTTGCTCGAATCATCTCGCCTATGATTCGCTTTGGGAACCGCTTGATTTGTAATATCATCAGCATGCACATGATCTGACGCACGAATTTCATCTCCATCACTCTCATCATCATCGTCTTCGTCGTCACTTTCAATAATTGGTCGAACACGACGGTGAGTTGTCTGTGACGTGGTTCTGTGATCCGCGTTTTGTCCTCCTTCATTGGTTATAGCCGATTTTCGAGGTCGCTCATTCGAGTCTGTCCGAAAAATAAATGCCCGGTCGTCCATTCTCAGTCGAGTTGGGGCTTTATGGTCAGAGTCTGGGTCATCTTCGTGTTCGCTACTGTCACCATCTCCAGGCGGAATGTTGGCGCTGCTATCACTCATCGGCGCGTCATCTTCGTTCGGCAGATCATTGGGCGCGCGTGGCGGTCGGTCATTTCGCTGCGACCGCTTTCTCTTCACGCCCTTTGACATATTTGGCGAGCCTGTAGTCGCACGTACTTCTCTGGTTCTCTTTTGCTTGTCTGGGGCATATTCATCTGTAAAGCATGACACCGTGTATCAGTCAGTACCCACACCTAGTTTCCGCCATTCAAACTGATGCAGCTCACCATGGTAAAATAGCCTTCCGACGGACTTACGAGCATTCGCTCGGTCCTGCAGGATGGATGACAGCTCCACGTACTCGCGGTCGATCCGTCGCTCAAGGCCGCCCAGCACATAGCGGACGTCGTAAACCGCCACTGGCTGTCCGTCCGCGTCGGTCTCTTGATGAACTCTCACGATGCGTCCAGAGCCGCCTGGTTTGTTGATGCCGGGCCACGTTCGAGACTGGACTTCAACCAGATCACCTTCAGAGAAAACGGCTGGCGACTGGTCCACTTCACCGTCTCCTGCATCCATGGCCACAGGTTCTTCTTGGGCATCTTCAGCGATCATTAACACGTCTTGGCCCACATGCTGTTCATCAATAGAGCGCTCTTCCATTGCCAATTCAGCCAGCTCCTTTCGCATCCCATCAGTAGACGTATCCAGTGTGTGGCCTTGCTCCCGAAGCTCACTCATATCGTCATTTGTAAGTAAGCTGCTGGACCCCAGTCCACTCGTCTGGGGCTCCGAGAGCACCACTGGAGGCAGGATGGCTTGCACCACATCATCCTCCAGCTCCAGCTGCTGCGGTGGCGTATGGAGAGCCTGCTGCTGCTCTGGTGGAGGCAGCAGAGGCTCCGGAGCCTCCTCCTCTGTGTCGCCATCGGACTCGCCCACGAAATCCTCATCGTCCATTTGGACCTTTTGGCGCCAAAAGGCAAGTTGCTTGGGGTACAATACCGGTATAATTACCGGTTTCAACGCCAAACATGAAACCCATCCTCATCTATCCATCCATGAGGTCCATGGTCATCGGAGGGCGCTTGCGTCTGTGGCTTGCGTCTGTGGCTTGCGTCTGTGGCCTGCTGTCTGTGGACGTCCAGAGCATTGGATTCCGGCTCGTAGGCCTGAATTGGACGGAGTTGCAAGAGCAGGATGATGGAGAACGCCTCAACCTGCAACGGCATAAGCGAAAACGATGGCAAGCGTTCCGACCGTCAAAGCCGCTGGTCTGTCCAAGCAAAGGCATTTGGATGCGCTCTACTCTGCGCCCAGTATCTTTACGCCCGATACGATTCACGAGGTGTCGCTGTCCACCGGAGTGACTCTTGAATATGCTCTGCATGCGACGGAATCAACGGACGATGCGCTTCCGGAGGATCGTGTTGTCTTGATCACGGGCTTCAAGCAGCACAAGGAGGAATGGGCTCCCATCGTTCACTTGCTGCTGGACAAGTACCGACACAAGAGCAGGGACCAAAGGCGGATTCTCAAGATCATGACGCTGGACAATCGCGGTATGGGCGGCTCTGCTATTCCACGAGGTCGGTACACCACCAGCGGCATGGCGCAAGATGTGCTTGCACTCATGAGCCACGTTGGATGGGAGTCAGCGCATGTAGCCGGTGTCAGGTACTAACAGTCTACTGCCTTATCTTTCACCTGTACTAACTCGGCTGCTCCAATGGACTCTGTACTGTAGCATGGGCGGCATGATCTCGCTGGAGCTGGCTGCTCAAGCGCCAGAGCGTGTCCGATCGCTTTCACTCTTGGTCACGACGCGAGGCAAGTTCGCTCAAGACCCGAGAGCGAATATCCCCATGTTCCGGTCGGTACTATCGCGCAATCGGCATACGATCGCCAGAAGCATCTTGAAGCTGCTCTATCCAGACGATTGCCTCGCAACCACACTGGAAGCCAACTGCTTGAGTCTGGGGGAGGTATTGAAGGCTTATCATCGTCATGAACTGAAGCGACTTGCTCAACCGTCACTTGTCGGAGCTGTTGGCCAATTCATGGCGGTGAAGACGCACTTCGTGTCGGACCAGCGCCTAGCAGCGATCAAGAGTGCCGGCTTCCCTGTTCTGGTTGTGGGCAGCATGAAGGACACGCTCATCCCGCCGACCGAGTCAGTCATATTGATGAATCGCATGAATGCCAACCATGTCAAGTCTTTGTTCTTTGAGGATGGCGGCCACGGCGTTTGCGTCCAGTACATGGAGGAAGTCGCCGATGCATTGATGGGCACCTTTGCTCGCTCCTCATTGTGAACCATTGGCGCATGTGGAGCCAGCTGAGAAGCGCGAGACAAAGGAATCTCAAGCGCTACCGATCACATCCCGCTTTTTCTTTGAAACGAAACTAATTGATCTTTGGATAGTTACATGTAGTAGCGTCTAGTTCTGCTTCTTGGTCTGGTCCGAATAGCTCAAGTACAGGTCGTTGTAGCCTTCGTCGCCCTTGTGCGCGTCCCAGTAGTGCTCGTACGGCACTTCGGCGTTGAGCGGCCAGTCGTTCTGGAAGCGCTCGGCCAGGTCCGGGTTGGCCATGTAAAGCCGACCATAGCCCACAAAGTCCGCGCAGCCGGAGCGGATCACGCCCTCAGCCGTGTCACGCGTGTAGCTGTTGTTGGCCATGACCAGCCCCTTGAAGGCTGTCTTGGCGTCGAAAGCCGTGAGTAGACGGCTCTTGTCCGTGTGGCCAAAGCCAAAGCCGTCCAGCATGGCCAGGTAGCCCAGCTTGTGCTCGCTCAGGCGCTGCATAGCGTACGTGAACATCTCATTGTTGTCAGGCGAGCCCATGCCGCCGTAGACACCGTTGGGAGCGAGACGCACACCGATGCGGTCAGCCGGGAACACGGTCTTGAGTGCCTCGACCACTTCCTGCATGAAGCGGAAGCGGTTCTCGAACGAACCGCCGTACTTATCCGTACGCTTGTTGGTGCTGCTCTGCAGGAACTGGTCGATCAGGTATCCGTTGGCGCCGTGGATCTCCACGCCGTCGAAGCCAACACGCTGCGCACGGACAGCGCACTTGCGGTAGTCGTCCACGATACTCGCGACTTCGTCGGTCTCCAAGGCGCGAGCCGTCTCGTAGGTCACGGATTCGCCCTGCGCGTTGCGCGTGCGGCCGGTGTCGTAGCACGTGGCCGAGGCCGAGACGATCTCGCGCTTGGCGTTGAAGCTCGAGTGGGCCTGGCGGCCCATGTGCCAGAGCTGCAGGAAGATCTTGCCGCCCTTGGCGTGCACACGGTCGACCACGTTCTTCCACCCGGCCTCGTGCGCGTCTTCATAGAGCGCCGGTGCCCCCCACCAGCCAAAGGCCTGCTCCGAGATGGCCGTGGCCTCGCTGATGATCAGACCAGCGCCGGCACGCTGCTCGTAGTACACAGCGTTGCGCTCAATCGGCACGCGGTCCATGCCGGCACGGGCGCGCGTGATAGGGCCGTACACGATGCGGTTCTTGAGCGTCAGGCCTTCGCTCAGCTGCAGCGGCGTGAAGAGCTTGTAGTCCTTGATGGCACTCATGGTGTTGGAGGAGATGGATCTGGGGCTTGAGAGGAGAATCTCAGAGTGTCAGAGCGAGAGCAATGGACGCCAGAGCCTCGAGAGAGAGAGAGGTCGTTCGGCCTCCGCATCTGCTGATGGCGTCGACAGGTTCGGCTGATGCAATCTGGAGAAGGCGTGTCTCTTCGTGTAATGGCTTATGATTGGATGAAAACATGTTTCTAGGGATGTGATTAATTAATGGGGAAATAAAAAAAATGCCCCTATTTTAGCCGTAAATAAAAATTCTGCCCCTTTTGTAATATTTCTATGTAAATTACAGAGAGGGGTCGTAAGTTACGAGAAATGGGAAAGTTATACGCCTGGGAATGTTCTCGTCA